>CAKNEV010000079.1:0-96708 GCA_930272055.1 Rhizopogon roseolus
AATGGCATATATGAAAGAATACATTAAAACACGCTGTCACACAGGTCCCACAGCGAGTTTGAAGGTTTCGGGAAGCGCGGTAAACGTTCGAACGAGGAATGTGAGTGATCCATAACCCAAACATACACTTCCCGTCATGTCGTAGTCAGCGACTTACAAATCCAAAATGAAATTGATCCATGCACTTCTCGCCATTCGTAGACATCGGTGTACATGTGATTCTCGGCTCCAGATCTGATAAAAATCCTCACAATATAGTTGCTACTATCGTTAGACACGTAATGCACACTGGATGGGTGATGCACAATGCACTTCAGAGCTCAGGATTCTACATATATTTGACTCGGAACAACTGGAGAATAAGCATTAAGATCTATTCAATGAGTCTACCAAGTTGAAATTTTAAAATCGACACTGTGGAACCTTCCCGAGATGAGACATTGTACGAGTGTCCCAAAAATAAGTGGTTTTGGACACTAAAATCAAGATCCACTCAGATCCCATGGACTTATCATCACGGAAACTTCAAGTCATATAAAATACACCATTCCTCATCTACTCCGGGTATTTCTGCATTGATAGAACAGAACTGCAGGTGCTATTCATGATTCATTGGTGCAGCGTGACAGTCGGGCCAAATCAGGGAATGATTCATGTGAGAAACCCGAAAGTATGGCGGGACTAGGAATTGAACCTAGGCCTTCCCAACTCCGGGGGGATGTCTTAACCACTAGACTATCCAGCCGTTGAGGTCATATTCCATTGCATCCGATGTGTGGATTACTAACTTCCAACAATTCACACTGTCGTCTTTGTGAGTCTCCGCTTAATTTTGATTTTGAGCTGTCCGCACATCGTTGAGCGGTGTGGAACTCATTCACTTTGATTGTTTTCGCACTTTGAATGCCATTGTGTATTAGCCGAGGTGCCGCGCGTGACATAGCGTGACGAAATTGTGCATTTCTATTGCATTTTTGACACCCCAACTTCTGCTGCTGCCGCTGCAACGAACTCGCAACAAAATAATCAAATTCTTCTTTGGCCTAGTCGACAGCGACCTAAAGTATACAGCAGAGTAGATCCGATTTGAATATGTGTTATTGTTGTGATGTTATTGAACAATGAGTGCAAATTGTGCATTTCCTGTCTAACGATAGTAACCTAATACACGCATATGACAATATTAATCTTATATGTTTTAGTCTCGTGAATACAGCTACAGAGCTGGCAAACCTAGACTCGACGATTGCTCAAGTAATTAGGAGTTTAGAATGGCTGGTGACAAGTCAAGGCAACCGGCAGAACTAAAGCTGTATTCACGAGCTGCAAACATAAACTAGAGCGGATAATGTAAAGACATGCAAATCTGTGTACGAAATGGTCGGTTTTATATCTGTTTATCTGTACGCCTCCGATTAGATCGGACTATTTTCTGCGCATTGTTATTGATGTACGTAATAGCAATGGTAAAACTTGTTTTTAGTACAGTAAGACGAAGAAACGAAACCGCAAGCACCGCCAACTCTTCCGGGAAAATGCATCACAAAAAAAATACTTGAAATCTCGCCTGCATCAAACCTACGTAGGATATTATCACAAAGCCCCACGTGCACGATGGCCCTCTGGTGCTAAATTAGTTCTGCCGGTTGCCTTGACTTGTCACCAGCCATTCTAAACTCCTAATTACTTGAGCAATCGTCGAGTCTAAGTTTGCCAGCTCTAGGGGATTTATATCCGTATTGACGGCATGAATCGTCATTGTGATACATTCCATTCACGGTCATTGCCATCGTCATCTCTCCTGCGGCTAGCGATACACTGCAGCCCCTCGGTCCACACATTTCACCGGAATTGAATGTATTTCCCTGCCATTTTTCGATGCAGTAAAACTCTGCGGCAACTTCTAACTGTGGGACACGTATTCATTTATCCGGGATCAGGGCAGGAGACTGAATGAATGAGCCGCATGTATTTCATGTTGAAGTAATTTATGGCTTCGCGCTCAGAGGATCTGACTCAGTGTTCTGCCGGTCGCCGAACGTTCGCAAAAGTCTCACCGACGAACGTCTCCATGTCTCCGGGTGAACGTGAAATGGAAGCGGTATTATGGGTCCATGGAATATATTAAATAATCAAATATGATTGGCTACGGTCTAAATATAGCTTGACCTGAGTTTATTTGCAGAGCAGAAAAATATGAACGTTAGCAGCACAAGTGTTACTCCCGAGAGAAGTCTAGGGCCTAGGCTTCAAAACATATAGTTACTAGTAATACATGACGACAGATATGAAAAAAATGGTTAATAACTGCAGTATACAGTACTACGTCCAAAATCTCATCTGCCTGCGGAAATTCTGGATCATCAATACCCTCGGCATCCAAATTCAACAGCTCGTATAGCCCAATCTCAGCATCTAAACCTCGGATTGCTGAGTGGAAGAAAGATCCAAGCCAGTCTTCGGCTTTAGAGTAATCAAAGAGATTCTTGATCAGAATCCGCTGGAAGTCAGAAGGATTAGCCGCTGCATGCATCATCTCCGAGGCTGAGAGTGATTCCTCATCTTCAGCCGCCTGAATCAGGTACGCAGCAATTTTCCACAGACCCTGACTCTCTCGAACCACAAAACTTGACTAGGAAGAATTACCAGACTCGGGCGCATCTTCACCGGCATCGGGCTCCAAGTTAATGGTTGAAGGCGGGTTGACCTCCAGATCATTACTATTCCGGTCTTCACAGTAACGCCGTTTCAGACGCTTCTTGACAGACCCAGCACGAACACGTTCTTCATGGAAGTACATTTTCAGCCCAGCGAGTAACATGAGGTTGTTGGTAGACAACCGATTCCGCCATTTTGTGAGAATTGCACCGAAAATGCTGAAAATTCAAAAGGCGCTCGCATGAGGCAGAATTTGGACAGATTGATAGAATGCGATGAACAATCTTCTGGAGAGGCTTGACTGTGATGGTGGAGTTACTGCCAGCATGAGAAAATCCATCCCAGATATCGAGAGGATCAAGTGGTGTGCCCTGCAATGAAACATGTCAGAGGCAACAACAACAGAGTTCTAAACGATATCGGTACCTTGACCTTCGCACATGAGAGTACAATTTGTGTGTATATGTTGAGTGTTCAAATTCGAGCGAATTTTTCAGATAGTCCTCCAGTTCTGTGAATAGCTCAAGGGGTGGTGCTTCACCATAGAACCGTTTCCAGAGGCGACTGAAGAGTGACATTAACCCAGCACGTATCGTCAGAGGAATATTAGGGTTGTCTTTGTAGAGTAGGTTGAGGATAACAGCGGCAATGAATACTTCTTGATCAACTTGAGCCCAACGGCGCTCTGCACTCTCAAGAACTGCATTTCGAGCATCGAGATCAGTGTTGTCACCAATTTTTGAGTAGCGGTAGTAGAGAAAACCATTCTGTAAATTCAGCCCGCCACCAGCCTTGACTGGTACTCCGAGCCTTCTTCTTGCCAGTCGTACTAGTCATTATAAGAAACCCCGAACCGACAAGCGAAAACAAGTGGTAGAAGAATGGGGAACACCAGTACTATGTGGTAGGCGCTAGAGAGGTGCAGCCACGAGGAAACATCGAGAGTTTGAGGCTGAGCTGCCGGCAGTATCATAATCTAGATACGGACAAGCCTAAGGACCCATGGCACCTTGCTGACCCTTCACGGTCAGTGAACGAACACTGACCGGCAGAACTTGCCCTTAGCAAAATCGATCCCATCACGCACTTCGCCGTTCCGCGAGGTGAAGTGATTCAATGTATTTCCCTGCCTTTTTTCAATGCAGTAAATTCTGCGGTAACTTCTTCATTTATCCGGGCCCAGGGTAGGAGACTGAATGAAATGAGCCGCGTGTATTTCATGTTGAAGTAATCTCTGGCATGCAACTTGACCATTCGAGCTAGTCAAGCATGACCTCTGTGGTGACATCTTCGCAACTGGTAAACTTCATAATACGGTTCTCATTATATTTGTTTGTAGTCTTATGGATTACCCGGCAGTGGATAATGATCCCACTATTGAACATTGTGTACTTAGTAGGAATTGTCACTAGCAAACAATTAGAATAGCAATCATTTTATTGTTATTTTCATAAAAATGGCACTTCGAAGTTCGAAATGTGTGAAAAAATATTTTTTCAAGACGGTACATCACTAGCTATAGACTATAGTACACTCCGCTAGCACTCACACAACGCTCTTTTCTTGCACGTCCGTTCATCACCTTCGAGGGTTCATCAACCCTGGGCGACAGACAGATCAGTCTGAAAGATGCTGCATTATGAGTGGTGAACAAAGGTTATAAAACCAAACTTGAAGAAACCCAGAGTCTCCATTGTCCAGTTTTTAAAGTCAGTTATCTACTTCACATGACGTCGTAAGCGAGCCAAAGCCACGCATGTCGATGACAATGACAGGGGGAATGTTCCGAATCCTATGTGCTCGTCGTGAGCCGCAATTTCAGAAAAAAATTCAGAACTCTTGTATTCCACTCTTCCGATGTCATTCTTCATAAATTTCTTTGCTCGTGCCATTCTGCCTATTAACCTTGTGTATCTAGACCCTGAACACTAAGAAGACGGAGA
The DNA here is from genome assembly GCA_930272055.1 of Rhizopogon roseolus. Taxonomy (NCBI): domain Eukaryota; kingdom Fungi; phylum Basidiomycota; class Agaricomycetes; order Boletales; family Rhizopogonaceae; genus Rhizopogon; species Rhizopogon roseolus. The sequence goes on from CAKNEV010000079.1 coordinate 4,602, forward strand.
GCAACGAGACGGCGCTTTCAACTTCGTCTTCGGGATTTCATGACTTGCATCCATATAGAATAGCTGACATAGACGGGTACATAAAAAAACTTCGGCGGTGCGCAAGTGTTGCTGTAGGGTTACATTTGTTTGTCCATGTCATGTCAAATGAAATAAACTCAAGAACAAACTCCCTGGACAGCAGCATTTATTTCCCAGTTAAGGCCTTAATTTGCAAATCACAATTCTCATTTCAAAATCTTATTATGGACCAATCTGGATTGCAACTCCGTTCTTTCAGTTCCACCAAACACCAGTGAAGTCCAATTACCGCCGTTTTGGCGCGTTGTACCCGTCATCACAGGGTGTTATGATATTAACACACATTCCTAACGACTACCGGAACTAATATTCTGTAGATAGCAGGCCATGTGATATATCACCCATAAATAAGGTCGGGAGCATGTCTCGAATAATCGCTTCTCTCCCCTTACGCTTCAACATCTCCTTCGCCTATGTCTGAGAAGTCATTATACATAGGGGATCTCGGCGACTCCGCATTCGAACTTGAAAGTCTTGGGTGGCAGACGACATCAACTGCATCGGACAACCAGTCGCAGGCTCCTCATAGATCTACGATCAAACTTAGTGAAACGCCTGACGGAGGACTGAGGGCATGGTTGGTAGTTGTTGCGTCAGTGCACTATTGATTGTTTCAAATTATCTTTGGCGTAACTTTCGAATTACAGCATCACATTAATTATGTTTGCTACGTGAGCTTTTCTCGGTTTCTTCTCCCCAGCTTCGCTCAAGACATTTAAGGTTTGGTGTGGTCGGTGCATGGGGTGTGAGTAAGTTCTGTTAAGATATGCTCCAGTTCACATTATTTCCCACCTTGCAGGTCTTCCAAGAGTATTACGATGAAAATTTACTAAGTGAACTTTCTCCTTCAACTATGTAAGGTGCTAGGCTTCTTTGATTCAACATTGTGATAAATCTATGTTATTCTCCAGATCATGGATTGGCTCAGTGCAGGTACGGATTATTCACTTCCAGTAAACCCGTGTAGTTCACGTCCTGCGTAGTACGCATTGGTGCTCCTTCCAGCGCTTGCGACAGGAAGACTATTTGACTTGGGATACTTCAAAATACCATGCTTTGCCGCTAGCTGCGTCCTTGTTGCATGTACTTTTCTAACCGCGGAATGTATGCAATACTGGCAGTTCTTTCTCGCGCAAGGTCTTGGTACGGGACTGTGCTGCGGTATCATCGTTGGTCCCGCGCTCGTCGTCGTGACGCACTGGTTCTCCAAGAAACGTGGCCTTGCCTATGGGATCACCGCTCTTGGGTCTTCATCTGGCAGCACTATGTTTCCTGCAGTGGCACAAAAGCTGATCCCATTAATTGGGTTCGTTCTGACAGGTGGTGGCACTGTTCGCATTCGCTCATACAATATCAGATTTAAATGGACAGTTCGCGTGTTTGGATTTATCCTGATCGCTACCCTGGGGGTGGCCAATATAGTATGTTCCAGCAAGCATTCATGGATGTTTCTTTGACCGATCCATTTTCCCAGTTGATAGAACGACGGCTTCCACCCTCCAATGTTCGGGGGGGCCTCTTTAATTTCAAAGCGTTCCACAATAAAGCATTCACTGTCTATTGCATCGCAGGAATAATTGCGAGTTTAGGTCTCTACACAGGTATGATCCTGGTGATTTATACTGGCTCCTGACGTTCTAGATTGATTTCGCCAGAGTTGGCATATATGTCCATGAGCGCCGTAGAAATTGGCATCTCTAAAAATTTTGCGTTCTATATTCTTGCGATCTCCAATGCAGCGTCTGCAGTGGGACGTCTATCGACTGGTATAATTGGAGATAAAATCGGTATGTCTAGACCGCTTTGGACTAAGCATTGGATATTTAAGATTTTGATAGGGTCAATCAACGTGATGGCGCCTGCCACTGCTTTGGCGGGAGTTATGACGTTCGTCTGGCCATTTGCTAAAAACAAAGCCCAGCTCATTGTAGTAACTTCCATCTATGGGTTTGTGTGACAAATTTTAGTGAAACACTGGCAACTCAACCCATCCAGGTTCTCATGTGGAGCATTTATTTCTCTATTCACAATGCCTGTCGTGGAAATGGGAGAAATTGAAGATGCCGGGCGCCGTGTGGGGATGTATTTGTCCCTCGCTGCCCTTGGAGCCCTTGCAGGTCCTCCAATATCAGGCGCCCTTATCTCCCCGACAGGAGGGTTTATAAATACTGGTTACTATGCAGGCAGGTTTCTCAAATGCGTGGTCTTCCGATCGAACGTTGATCTTGTCCAGGCAGCATCATTATGGTTTCTGTCATATTACAACTTCTTGCGCGACACCTCCACCTGCGGCGCTTATGGGGCAAATTCTGAAAGGGATCTGGCGCTGTACTTGTACTTTAGGACCATGACTACACATAAAAACTACATAACTAGTAATATAGTTCGGCGTTGCCGACGTAACCTGCTTGATTATTTTTGAGTGATGGCTTTCTGCTTCGAAGGTTTTTGCTTTTGGAGTAAGGTTTTATTACCAGCAGATTTGCACAAAACTTGCAAACAGCAAGGTGTTTGTCGCCACATAGTAAACAAGTAACCTCTTCTGAGTTGCTAGTGATCGAATGACCGTATCTGGCTACCTTGCTAATCAATACACTTTACTCGTAGACGAACATTCGCACTGTTGCATTGTAGTCAGTACGAAAATAAGTATTTTACTTTCAAAAACTCATCCAAATTCATGTGGAAATGAAACACTCAAACTCAATTGCGCAATCTCGCGTGTACATGGTCATCACAAAAATATCCAAAACTGATTGAAAGAAAGTTGAAAGAGAAGTCAAGTGGAAGGTAAATGAAAAAAAAAAAAAAAACATCGTTAGAAATGGAGAGTTGCCAGCGACCTGGTCACCTGGGGAGGGGGGATTCAAGCATAAAGACGAACAACATATGCCACTACATCAGGAATCCCATCTCACTGCAGCCTCACTACTAGTGGACATTTGGGGAAATGCCAGAAGTGAGAGGGACCTCATAGTCATCGCAAGTCACCTCAGAGAAGCGGACTGGGTCGTGCATTTTGGGGTTGCCGAACTGATCGAAGAAATTCATCATTATGTAAGAAATCCCCGTTGAAATTGATAGGACTTACGAAAGAAATACCAGGCAATGTTGCTGGGCAAGTTGGGGAGTTCGGAGTTAGGGTGGGGCCACCCAGCACCTTGATTGCGCATTCACCACCAGCGCAACTTGGGATACCATGGAATACACCAGCAGCTTTGGTGTCAAGGGTGAAACCAATATGAGCGCCGTTAGCAGCATTATCAATCCACCCCTTCGTTCCCTTGGGGTCATTGTATCTTCCTTGCTGATCTTCGAGGTAGAAGGCCTCGTTCATCTGAACCGTCTTTCCAGGTGAGCAGTCATCAATCGACTTGCAGACTTTGAAGGGAATATCGTTGAAGAAGCCACCTTTGGAGTAGAACGTGTTTTCACGAACGGTGCCGAGTTGTTGACCGTCGCCGAAGGAGAGGATGTAGCAATGACCGTACTTAATACCCAGGGATTTGCCACTGCCACAGACCGGATAATTGGTGCATATGGAGCAGCGTTTGCGAGGACCACCGCCACATTGCGGCTCTGTGGCACACTTGCCGCCTTGCATGTGTGATCCAGTTGGGCAGCACGCTCCCAACCCGGTGATCGCTGTATCGTAAGACCATCCGAAATCTTTGGGGCAGCACTGTTCCAAAAGCTCAATCGGCATAATCGATTGGGATCCAAATCGAGATCCGTACCTTTCCTGTCTTGTCTTGCTCGTTAATCCATGTGACTTCATTAGTGCCTGAACAACACTTCGTCGTTTTGGTGTCCTGCTCTCGGTTGCTCTCAGCACAAGTCCAGGAACAACTGTAACAGACTTACGGCGTCAGTATACTCAGTTCCATCACAAAATTGTTGGATGCGTTGACATATCGGTTGTCCGTCCTGGTAGACGACTGTCCAACCGTCAGTGGGCAAGCCTAATGAGTCACGTCAATGGAATGTGCTTATACATGAGCATTTGAGCCTGTAATGATATTGCACTTACCTTGTAGTTTAGCACGCTCTTCGCAGGTCAAAGGATCCTGGTGGGGAAACTGCTGGCAAAGGGCGGTCAAGGCTTGCGCCAGGAGCACGGTGGATACTAAGATTAATCGCATCGTTGTAGATGGTACAGTTGATTTAGTTCAGTGCGAGTCGGTGAGGATTTATACCCTTCCTGACGTTCAATTCCTATAGGTAAAATGATCTCACAGCCGCCTAAATGGGGCTAGGATTACCTGTGTCTGCACAGAACGCGTCAGGTCAAGAGATCAAGAACCACGATGAGTAACGGGATCCAACAATCCCGTTCTCCGAAGTTTGATGTTGCAGGACATACCAACACTGTGTAATCTCTATGCCAGGATTGAGGGGTGTATTAATCACCAAATAGATGAATCAGTAACAAAAATGACGGGAAAATGCGCCTGAACTTGCGCATGATTTCGCTGCTCATTGGTATGTGGTGATGAAATGAATTTCCAATTCGTCATCAAGCGATGGCTTGAACACACTTGGTGAACCAGCCTTGGCCAACATCAGTGACCATAACACCTATGTGACGAAGGCATACTTCAAAATTCATGTACAATTACATCATAAAACCTGTCACAAGTTGTCAACTGCCCACCAGTCACCATGGTCAACCAACAGAACTGAATTAAATTGCGGTCATCGCGCCCCTTGAATATACATACCACAGCTAGGACGCAACCCCTACGTAGAGAGGTAAAGCTATTAATCAGATCAATGCAATGTCATTTGGATCATAGATTACCTTCTGCCAGTGCTATTTGAGAAAACGAACCCCAAAGTTAGGTGGTCTTTCAAATAATATTGAAAGTCGTAAAATTGAAACTACCATATCACGCACTTTTGGAAACGTGACCGGCGCAGTTGGATCTGCACATTGGCACTGGTAATGGCTCCGTTATCCATGGCAAAACGAAGACAACACAACATCACATGTACACGGTCAGCTGCGCTCTGCGAGTTTTGGGCTTCGCGTGTTCTGGTCCTAAAGAACCAAGGTATCTTTCGTTTGAGTTCAGTGTGGTCTCGGCGCGAGAGCAAAATTGCCACTGGAATTACAATAAACCAATGTTTTAGACTCATGAAACCTCTAAAATGCCACTCACGTACCAATAAATGTCACGGGCGTCGTTAAATCTGCACCTTCGCAGCCAGATCTTCATTGGAGAGAGATCATATGTTCCCGTTAATCGACCCGTTCACAATAATATTGCCTAATATCATTTATCACCAAAGTAAACCAATTTGTGAATGGAAAGCACGAGGGGCAATGGCAAACACCGTTAAGGGAAATATTAACTCCTCCATTTTAAGTAGCATGACGCGGAAGAGAAGACGTGTGCTTGGAGACATTCATTCCTGTATGTAATGAGAGGCTCGTCCTACGTACTGCCTGTGGCAAAAATAAATGCTCAAGGCGTACCGTCAGGGGACAAGGTGTTTATTTAGCGCCTAGCAGGACTCGAGTACCGCCATCAATACAAAGTGACGGGACAGCGACAACTGGGAGAGATCCGCCAGAAACTTGAGTGAGACGAGCGAAAGGGTGAGCGTGAAATTCGCCGGAGCATGTGGTGAATGTGTGACGATGACAACCAATCATTTCGAGAGCGTGGCAATCCACAAGAATTGGGCTGCCCAGTCATCGTCGTCGAACATGCATCGGAAACGTGTTGATTGAAGTTAGGTTTGTTTTCCGAATCATCACAAGGTCAACGGACGAGCTAATCCCAATTCTGGATAGACAGAATAGCTCAACTGTTTCCTGAAGGAGTGCAAGGGTACTACATAGTAGTAACAACCTGACGGTCTGATGAGTTGTGATCGGAGTTTGTAATAACACTGCCAGCACTAGTCAGACTCGAGAGAGGTTATTCTAAACAATCTCCCCAAAGCGAGAAGGATCAGCAGTTCGTCTTGGGTGAAGTCTGTTCCTAGTCGCGGTTCACTGTACCGACCAAGGAAATGTCCGCTCCCCAGTTCAAGGTCCCAGGTAACTATGACCCAACTATCATGACCGAGTCCTATGCCCAGTGGGAAAAGTCTCTCGAAATCGAAATCCAGCGAACTTTCGACGTGGTTAACCGCGATTTGGATAGCAATATGGCTAGAGACCTCGCCAGGCTCAAGGATCCACAGGTGGATCCAGATTTCCTTTGCACCTGGACGGTGCGTAACCTTCGTCACGGACATCATTCACGTGTCACCAACAACCAGATTCTCAGGGCATACTGTGGGACAGGACCTCAATATCGAGGTCTACAATTGAAATCCAGCAGGCGCCCCTCGGTTTCAACCATCTTATTAAGACCTGCTTAAAACATGACCTCGTTGAAATCATGATAATGATTACGTCAAGATATGGCACGTTCAAGCTCGGTATGAAGAATGGGCATGCGCTTGCCAGCTATTGCGGATTGGCGGTGCTGGTTGACCTCTTGCACATAGGGACGTATGCAGAAAGAAAGTCCGTCGCCGATGAGATGGTTAATCATGGCATTGTGGATCTCTGCTCGAAGGTGAGAGCGAGTGCGACGTTTGAGCGCAATCTGGACTCTGAGTGACACAATTTAGAATATTGATAGTTGGCTCTGCTCGCATCGTAGACTTGCTGCTAGTACAATTCGCTCACTGGCTAGTCTAATCGTGGGCGGGCTTTCTGCGGCTACAATAGCCGATATCATGGCGAAGTTGTGTGCGTTCGTCCTCCAAGGGCCTCGGTTTTTTGTAGAACAATTCCATGCTCCGGAGACAAAATGGCAGGGGGGGATCATTGTTCTGAGAGGGCAAAATGTAGGTCTTTGGCTGCACATACGGTCATGTTGACCTGTTTTCCTCATTGTGTACTTCAAAGGCAACCGAAGCGGAAGTGGCTAAATCTGCTCTGCGATATTCTGGGGTGGCTCATGACGATGCTCTTTGGGCTGCGCAAGGTCTTGTCTGTTCCTACCCTGTACTCTCTGCCAAGTTTCGCCTTGAAATTTTGAAGACGCGACCGGAACTTCTCGATTTGCTATTTGATTGTGCCATCACTCCACGACCAGCATGGTACCCTGAAAGGCAGGCAGATGCGGTTGCGTGCGAAATCCTTGCACTTCTATTCCAATGGCCACCTAACATAGTACCGGGTGTGTCTTCGCCATCGGATGGCTCATCGAGAACCCAAGAGTGGAAAGCCCTGTCTCAGGCCTTGAATATATTAACTTCGCGAGAAAGCTGGAGCGAGAGACTAATTGAGATGTGGATGAGTGTTGAAGAAGAAGATGTGCGCCATGTTGACTCGTCTGTATCTATCGTTGAATGCCCTTTCATTTCTGACCCTTTGATCAGGTTGTTTAATAATGTCAAGAGTTATGGAGCAAAAACCCTCCTCGGAAAGCGAAAGCTTCAACTGGCATTCGAACTACGAGGTATGGCTACTCGGGCAGAAGATGCTTCGTTGCTGAGTTAGCCTCTTTTCCTTAAAACATACAGGGATAAAACGGATATCAATTTTGCGCTTGATTACTACATTGACTCATGCAGTCGACTCGTGTGGCATTACAAACGCAGAGTTGCAGTCTCTCCTTCGTGTGGCCTATGTTGCATCACAGAAAGTAAAGCAACCAGATAAGGAAACCGAAGAAGACCATATGTTGCATGCGGAGCGAACACAGGATATGTTCGCAATGTCAGCTGGCGACTTACATACAGCTCCCCAGGTAGATTCACCTTTACAGATAGCAGAAGAATTTGTTTTGGGCCCTACAGCACTCGCGCGATTGTTGGCCACGCTCGCTCAACGAGGTGTTCTGGACTCCATCCAAACTCTCAAGAAGGCACCGAGTGGTCTGTCTACCTCAACTTCCTTGGATCAGGTACAGACGATCACACATCCGGAAGTCATCCAGAGGTTTCTGTCAATCGCAATACGACGCGTGGAGTCTCGTACGGAGTCTGGACGGAAGTTCGCTCAGCCAAACCCACGTTACGCTCGGATGCAATTCATGTCCTCTGCAGAGCTGGGAGCTGCCTTGGTCTCGCTTGACAGATATACGCATGGAAAATATGCCGAGAAAATCAGAGGGGTTCGAAAGCAGCTCGTCGTGGCACTCGGGAATGCATCAGAGATGGCTATCCGGACTGGACAAGGTCAGATTGCGTTGAGCCTTGCGCTTGGTGCAATCACAAGCGCACAAAACATCCCTGATATGGAAGGTCTTGATGAAGCTATTACCGCCAAGAACATGCGACGAGCTGATCAAGCGAGGGAGATACTTCGTCAAGGGTAGTTCTCGCAGCTTGTCAAGTTCCTCGATTCCGCTCCGCTTTATACCCCGAGCGACGCATCGAAATTTGTGCTGCCCTGGACATGGAGTCCAGAAATGGTACGTAGATCGGCGCTGGGAGGTGTTGTGGGCTGCTTGATTGGTTCGCTACGGTAGTAGTGCTTTTGAAGCTTGGAATTGAAGCAAGCTTGAAGCTGTGATACCATTAGTATCTATGTTGTGACACTAGAGATACTGTGACAGTCACATTTACAATATTTCGTGACAGACCAGTCACAATCCTTGCAATGTCCGTTCTTACAGTGCTCTCGCGGTCGTCTGTCCGGCGAGCGTTCTCTCCACTACTTGCACGCGGATACGCTGCAAAAGACTCAATTAAATCCGGCGTAGGTGCAAAAGACACATCGACTGTTGAAGGTGAACGCGTAGAGTTCAAAACTGTAGTACTTCATGTTGACCGTTATCCCAGAAAAGACACTTTCGTCGTGTCCTCCAGGTACGGTCCTGGAAGGATTGAACTATCTGAAAGGACAGCCTGCTGTGATAGCTCTACCTGATGAAGAGTACCCTCCGTGGCTGTGGGAGCTCCTGAAGCCGAAAGTATATGAAGACGATGGACCTGGAGGCAAAGCAGAGAAGAAACGGCTCAGGAAGGAAAACCAACAGCGCATTAAGGACCAGAATTTCATGAAGACACAGTAGTCTGGTGGTGAGCACCTATATTATTCTCGTTCTTGATGATCTTATACATGTTCCCCAAAGCTGTCTATGAACTACTTCGCAATATTTCGATATGACCGTCGTCCTCTCACGAGAGTACGGTCTATCCTCTGCATCCACAGACAGCCCCGCGAAAAGTAGGAGGTGGTGTAGCGTAGTTGATATCCGGATACTTATGCCGAGTTCCTAATGTGCCATCCGCATTTTTCACCCACTGAAATCACAATATGTTTCGGGATACGTCAATCCTATCCACTATCCTCATCCATAACGTCATCGACCTCTTTCCTCATGCTTGGCACATTCACATACGGTACCTTGTCTCGTATCCACCGTCCTAGTAACCAATCCACCCTACAGAGCCCTGAGCCTGTGGTAGATGCGAGCAGCGGCGCTCCACCCAGACCATTGCCCGTGTTCCACGCAACGCGCTGGACGCCTACTTCGGGAGGCCACACGCCAGTGCTGATGCTCGCCTCGGATTCATCGTTTTTAGCTTGTTTTGCTTTCAGATTCGTGGACTTATCTTGAGATTCCTGTCCTAAATGTTAGTACAAGAGGGACTAATTTTTTGAAATGTCGCTCGCTTGTGGAAGGAAATGATCTAACATACGAAACTCTCCAGTGTTTCGGCTGTAGTCGAGCTGAAAAACTTTGTGGACGAAAAATGGCTTCAAGTATGTTTGAGTGAAAAATGTTTATGACCATTACGCGATACTTACGACCGTTCCGCCTCTCCGCGTTGACTTCAGAGTGTTGGTCGTGAGGCAAGAGCCATCTGCTGATCCAACTGCCAGCTGTGGATGGTAGTCCGATGCACTGACACTCTACAAAGTTTCAGTCGAGAGGTGCAGTGACATCACATGTGCGACACGCACCCACACTGGCCCATCGGGTTCCATGAACACATGCCCTCTGCCTAGTGTACTGGGAGATATTGAATATGCTTTAACAGTGTTATCGTGGTCGATCATAATTGGTCCACCTGCGAATACAGAGAATGTTGTGCTATTGATCACGTCTTTACGAAGCGTGGTTAAGACAAGGGTTACGCCCATTAAAGACAACTGACCTCTCGTTCTGTTGACGATATTTCCATGTGGTTCCCGGATGTCAGTTAGACATTCCAAGCCATCGTATCCGCCGGTGGCAAGAACAGTTGGGTCCTCGGAGGTCAATGGCACTCCAGCGGAATTCGTCGGTGGAACACGAATCCATGCAAGCGCTCGTACAGCGGACTGATGGAGTGAAATGTAATGTGTTGGGAGGATGTCTGGGGACAAGTCTTCACGATAGAAAAAAATGAGGGCAGCTAAAACTCACTTGGACCTTGACCTGTTCTGACTGCATGACCAATATCATATACAGCGACGTAACCTATAAGACGAGATTGTATTTATGAGGGGTATTCGACTGGAGAACATGGCCAAACCATTTGTGCACCCCACGGCGATGGTCTCACTGTTAGCCCAGTCAAGAGACCAGCAAGAAGTTTCCTCCAGCTCAATGCGGAGAAGTGGTTCGGGTAAATGCACTGTTTTGAGCCTGTCTCGCCAGTAAGTTCAGACATCATTGATAATGACCCACCATATGTTGGAGCGATTGTGTCATTTTGACTTCTTACATCCTGTGGATCTGGGATGACATATATCGACAATGACCCATCTTCAAATGTCCCTGCTAGTAGACCTAGCTTTCGAGGGCATCCACTCATATTAACTTCATTCCACTGTGCTCCACCATCAGCAAAGTGTAAGGGTGTTAGACTGGTCAACAAACAAACCCGATCGTGCGAGGGAAGAGGGCACCACTTGATTTCAAATGCAGGCCCTGACTCCAAGCAAAGAACCATCTCGCACATCAACTCACCCCCACACGAATTGTCTGCCTGCGAGACGTTCATGCGCTTGGATTGTAACCCCCATATTTGTATACAAGCAGGACCAGGACGCTGTATTTTTGCACCGATCATTGGGGAATGCGACTGCGAGGGAAAAGGAGCAATCGCAAGGTAGTGCTTATACCCCCGATCTGTATGTTATTTTCAGCGATGGCTCTTGGGGAAGGGATGGTCAGTCTTACAAGATCGGTCGTCTGAATGGGTCGGGCACCAGTCTGCGCCCCACGCAGGAGCTCCGGCATTGAACACGAAAGACTGGCCACCGGGTACATATTCTGCTGTGAATAAGGTGGCCATGGTGAGCACGTCTACCAAGGGACAATAATGAAGCATACATGTAGCATGGCTGTCGAACATGGCCATCTCAACACGAGTTTGGCGACCGTAAGGTCCAAGGTAGCAGTGTACAGGGGCAGGAGGTCGCAGCTGACCATCTTCTGTTAACACAGTGTCAGTAGGTAGATACCTCGCAGCACGACTGAAATTGCGGAAGTGAGTGAGCTAAATGAGCGCATGCACATGAAAAGACTCACTGGTCGTTCAATATCTCCCATCCAGGTTTCATCGTAACACCTTGATGAACCCTGGGCCGCCTGTATGACTCGTACTCTGGATTCTCTTCCTCTTGCAAAGCCTCCTTGAACCATGATCGATCCTCCATGATATTCCATACAGGACCAGAACCAACATTGTAGCCCCAAGCCTTGCTGATCCGATCAGTTAAAGATGGTTCTGATGTTATACTATTGGTCGGAACGACGACCGGTGGATCGAAGAGCTTAGAAGGAGCATCAAGCCGCTCGACTCTTTCCTTGCGAAGAAAAACTGGTATGGCTCTGTGCCGATGATGAACACTAGGATTTGGTAGTGCATACATCTTTGCAATCCTTGGAGCAGACGTCTTAGAAGTAGATGTCTGTGCAGACTGGATTTTTGGTGGAGGCTTAGTATGAGACTGTCCATTGGCATTTCCGGTTCTCGATAAGAGACGCGTCATCGACCCAGACCCCGCAGCGGCAGAGGGGCTCTTGCCTCGTTTCAGTGCTTCTTCAACTTCGGCGAAATCTTCGGCATTAATCTGTACATCCTTGGCCCGGGCATTGGCGGAAAACTTGTCCGGTGCAAAGTCACTCCCGCTATCCTCATCTTCGTCAAGCGATGGCTTGGGTGGGCATGTTTCTGCGTCTTCTTCATCACCTATGGCTGCAAGCGATGCATAACTTGGTTTCGATTTATGAGCACGCAGCTCTCGGGGCATTTTGGAGTTTGAATGAAATATATTGAAATCGTTCATTTGGTCACGCGATGAGAGTCACGCGACCGTGACGACTGGTACTATTTATGAAGTCAATGATCTAAGTATAGATTTGACTTGGATATACAATTCGAAGGTAACGAAGCAGTAGTAAGGTTCTAAGCGAGGTGTCGCACTGATGGAACTTCTGTGTACTGAACAGGAGACCCAGCTGGTGTGTGGTATAATGAGCAGTGCTAAAAAGGCGTGCGGTGTTGACGTGGCGTGGCATGGACCCACCCAGCGGAGCAACCAATACTCTACAGCCTGCCAGACTACAGGAGGGTTTTGCATGCCTTATCCTCATATTCGTCTCTCAATCCTGACCATGCAGATGTGCCCACCGACGATACCGTGCCATTATATACATCTACTATAGGCGTGGCCAGTTCATATCGTACACATCACAAAATGCAATGCCACTGCCACGTGCTGGCGTGTTGTGAGTAGGCAAATATTTGACATTGTTATACATAGTTTGAATTGTTCAACAAGGTCTGTGCAAGTACATACGGTGAAAAGACTGGGTAAGTTCATAATGAAAACATCTAGGTGTTTCTACATACCGCTACTTATCATTGACTTTCATTATCAATTGGCAGGCCTCAGTGGTCATTAGACTAACGACCAATCGATGGGTGTAGTGACTTACCATGCTTGTATAAGAGCTCCTGCTATCGGGGAACTCAGTAATCGTCTCTGTGGCAGAAACATTTTTGCCAGCGAGCTCCGCACTGATAGCAGAAGTGCGTGGCGCAGCGACATGTAATATGGCTACACCCGTCCGTGCGTTCGACAACGGCCTGACATCCAGGACAGGACTGCCAGTTTTTATTGTCCGCGAGTGTTTTCAGCTCTTCCTGTAATCCTGCGTCTGCACAATCCTCTCCCGGATGTCTCCTATTCTTGCACCCGAGACACGTCGTGATACCACAAACAAGGCAAGCCATGTTGGTCTTGTGAGTATTTGAGGAGTATATGAACGAGGAACATTTCCGATTTGCGCAGTATACTCGTGAGGCAGCCGGGACGGAATATTCCACAGATTTTGCACGAAATCGTGTCTGCAAGGGTTTGGGCAGTTGTCGGGCAACTCTCTCCGTTGACATTCGGATCTGACAACATTGCAAGGGATATAGTGATTCATCCCTTGTGGAAGCCTTTGCGAAATTCGCTAAGCATCCCAGGCAATATCGATGACCGCATGGTGCACGGAAACTCTTTCTTGGCACGATTGTATCGCCACAAGCGATGCACTCTATTCTAGTGAAGTTGTTGAGGTGGAGTAAGGGCCAAAATTGAAAATGCTTACGGAGTTCGGTCTCTTCTCCTACCACTAGATAGAAACTTCGTAAAAAGCCACAAGAAACAGAACGGTTTTTTGACTCGTGGAGCTTCAGGTTTGCGGCTGTTCAGGCCACCCAAGTCCTGCGTACTGCTGTAGTGAAAATATTGAGAATGATACCTAATAGTCGCATTACTCATGATGAAAGGGCCACTTACGTCGCACACCACTTCAACTCTGAACAACAGGGTGAAGGATACTCCCCACTGAATTCTTGGGGAGTGACTGATAGGGGTGTTAGAGTGGGGTGTATTCCTTTCTGAGTTGGATCAATGTTTTCCCTTCGATCAACGAGCTCTTTAGTGTGTAGGGAAACCTCCATGTCGCTGCTGGTCGTTGCAGCCAGAGGTGGTGTGCATTCAAGAAAGGGCGCCTTGGAGCGAGCTGTGCATCACGTCCTTTTGACATAGAAGGCAACAACCTTGCGCCACGACCGATAGAGACTAGTGGCGCTACCGCGTGTTATTATTCACATGACTGCTTATCAAGACCTCAAAAGGACGATCCTCTAGTAAACACCGCTCACAGGTTAACGCTTGGCAAGTGCCCGCAAGTTAAGAATGACCATCAACATAGGGACCTTACATTAAAACATGGTCTTACCATCATTTCGCGACATTCAATTCACAACGTCCACCTATCATGTTCCAAGGCACCCCTATCCACCCCTATCCATCATGCAACTCCACCCTCCTTTAGCAAATAACTACAGGGTACGCTCCTACATTCTGAGTGCGATCTATACATGCTTCTGCATTATCCACCAGGCGTTGGTCGTCCGCTTGCACAGTGAACACAGCCACGAGTTTTCCAGCGCGCTGCGCACAATTGTGTCGACAGGTCATATGATAACAGCCTTGCAGAAGTTTTCGGCACAATCTTCACCTGGATGGACTTGACTTTGCAGGGAGAGCATACGCGGGTGCCACAGTGTGCGCAGGTGGTCTCAAATCCGTCTCCAGACGATGGTCCTAAAATGCGGAAGTTTGATTGAGACAATAGAGCCGCGAGATTAGTAGAGTCGCGAACTCCACCGTCTTGTCGTGAAACCGGGATCGCGATTCCAGTAGAAACAGGAGGACATTCATGACAGTGAATGGATCACGGCAACACCGTAGGGTGAAACGTCTCGTCACTGGTAGCAACAAGATCGACTCGACAGTACCAAAACGGAGCATAGGATCTTTCCGATTGTCCGATAGGATCGCCACGTATGATGAAGTCCACCCTGGAAGCGGCGTAATATCAGGGCCAGTTGACGCCCATCATACGGGAGACGAGATGGACCACAGCTGTTGTCCGTTTCACATGAGTCTGGCTCGATCACGTTCAGGCTGGTGATATCATCATCACTTGTCGTTGCGGAGCCACCACTTCTCATATAAGTTAATCAGTAAAATATATAATCGAGGATAAAAGCTGCCACCGACGGAATGTTAGTGCCCTGAAGCGATTGCTATGAGTGGGTGGGGCATAGTAATTCTTTTCTTCTCTGGATAGCAAGGGCAGCAAGATAGTTGCTCCCATTGGTGAATGATAGACAGTATGGCGAATATCGCAACGTGTGTTTGAAGTGCTTCGTCCATAAATCTTTCGCCTGACAGTTGAATGCAAGGAAAAGAGGAGCGTTGAATTATTGAGCTCCTAACTTGGTTGTTGGTTTCCGTAACCGGCCCGAGCTGGTCCGAGCAGTGGCTAAGCTTCTCATGGTGATGTAAGTCCAGCGTTCTCTGTGTATACTGTCATCCAATTTTCAAGTCCTACAGTGTATCTTTCCCTTAAACGATCCATCACGATGACCAGCAGAGCACCCGAGTGGACGCGAGCATTGGTTGTCAAGAAGTGTTCTGCGGAGGCAAAGCCCATCTATCACGATGCTGTCCTGGAGAAACAACCATTGCAGCAGCTAAAACATGGAGAAGTTCTCGTGAAAATGAGTGCTGTATCATTCAATCGTCGAGACGTGAGTGTGACACTGCTACAATGAGGGACACAAAGGCGTTTTAAACACCTTGATAGCTTTGGATACGCCTTGGTCAATACCCGGGAATCAAGTTTGGGAGCACCCTTGGCGCTGATGGAGCAGGTCATATAACACTATAAGCTGAGTCCATGACACTGAGAGCGTTAGCACAGGTACAGTAGTCGCATCAGCGGATGCAAATGATGCACTTTTGAACAAGCGCGTCTTCCTGACACCCATGCGTGGTTGGGAAAGCAACCCAGATGCCCCAGAGGCAGAGTGAGTCGCAGTTTTATTTCTTGTCATCGGTTCATTGCCACTTACAGGACCAGTTTTGGAATTGTTGGAGGTGGAGGCAACCCACCATTAGGAACGTTTGCCGACTACGTCATAGTGGAGAGAAATCAAGTTATTCGTTCGCCAGATCATCTCGATGATATTCAAGCCTCCGCGTGGCCCCTTGGTGGCCTCACTGCTTGGAGGTTTGTGTTCGTCGCGATGGTGTACCCGTCCTATCCCTGAAAGTATAATTCTAGAGCTGCCGTTGTCAACGCTGGCGTATCGAAAGGCCAAAATATCCTTATCACCGGGATCGGAGGAGGAGTAGCACTTCTTGCCATGCAACTGTGCCTGGCCAAAGGCGCTAACGTTTATGTTACGAGCGGTAGCGAGGAAAAAATCTACAAGGCAACTGCTCTTGGAGCCAAGGGCGGAGTGAACTACAAGTCAAGTGAGTATTTATCGTCTCGAATGCTAACGTGTCTCGCAGGATAATCAAAGCACCCCCACAGAGGATTGGCCCTCACAACTTGCTGCTCTTTTAGCGACAAACAGCGGCAAGCCTGCAAAGATTGATGCAGTTATTGACTCTGGTGGCGGTGAAATTATGACACAAGTGAACAGCATTTTAAAGCTAGGCGGCAAGGTCGTGGTCTACGGGATGTAAGAAAAGAACACTTCTTCGTTGATATCAGCTCATTGCCATTACAGGACCGCAAATCCACAAATCAAGTTCACCATGCGAGAAGTACTTAAAAATCAGCGACTTATTGGTAAGTTTCCCCGCGCTGCTCGGATGCTGATATTAAACTTCCGGAAGGTTCAACAATGGGCTCCCATAAGGACCTCATAGAGGCAACAAACTTCGTTTCAGAAAACCGCATTGTACCTGTGGTGTCTCATGTCCTTGAAAGACTTGAAGCCGCAGAAGAAGGCTTTGAACTTATGAAGCGCGGAGATCAGTTTGGAAAAATTGTGATTAAAATAGATGACAAGGTCAATGGCAAACTATGACGGTCTCTGGCAGCATCTCACTTGATCACCAGTGCTAACCAACGAGAAGGTTAATTAGCTAGCAACAGCATGTTTGAGCGAAAATGAAGACGTTACTAGTCAGCATACTTAGGTGGTCGACAATTCATGCAAACTCAACTCAGGTTCTACGGGCGACTTGATCTTGCGAGATTGTTCACACTTTCGTCCAATACATTTTCTGACGAGCGAGGATCATTCTAAACTTTGTATTTTTCAGAGCAGCGCGAGTGACCTCATGTTGAAGTTTAAATTTGCTGAGGCTCTGCCCGTACTGGTCAGACCGTAAAATGCACATATTGGAGGTGCGTGTGCATGTACTGCAATATATATTTATATATATTTTCATTATGGAGAGATGAAACGATGACTCCCATTGGCGTTAGGCGGCCGGCGCTGTGGTCGACGTCGGGCTTTTTGTTCAAGGATCGCGGGAACCGTCGGGACGACGACTAAAATCAGTCGCGTACTTGTATAGTAGCAGAATATAATAGGGATGCATCTACTGTGGTCAGTACTAAGTAGATTAGAATAACGAGTGTTCTTACCTCAGACTGTCGTGTGTTCGTATAGTAGAGGACTTGAATGTTCAAAATTGTCTGTATGTTGCTAAATCACGCGACCATTAGTCAGCTGTACCCGTTCGTGACTATACGAAAATGAATTATAGGAATAAACCAGTTCGGTGAACCCGACCGTGGCATATAGTAGTACCGTCATACATGGGAACCCCCTGTTGGACTCTGACGCGACGTAGCCATTATTCGAGCACTCCCAGGCGATTGTGTGGGTTTGGTCTCACAAGCGCAACCCAAGCCGGTATTATTTATGCTATCGTTATTAACTTTGTTTGATATCTCCATTTCACCCTATGTTCACTTTACAGTAGAAACCGAGTCGAACCGACATCTCAGTCCTTCCAACTAGCAATTGAAATATACATTCGTTTACTAGACTCGTTTCCGCTGCAACCGCTCACCTCAACTCATTTGACCCCCAACACTGCAGAGTATTAATGTACAATGGGTGGAAGCTAGAAACAGCAGCAATGCTAGTACAAGTCGGACTTCTGAAAACGGAAACCATGAATTCCGATGAACAAAACACACCTCCTATTAATATTGTGGCAGCTTGTGGACAATCTCTCGGAAGTTATTTCACACGCTCAACTTCCAAGCATTCATCACAGCACCTCCCTATTTGCTTGGGTCCTCCTCCGACCAGCTGAAGAGACGTTCTAGCCATTCGGAATGACTAGCACACCCCCTCCTACTAGTCCAATAGCACCCCCCTCTTCTTCAAGTCGTGTGTCAGACGAGTCTGACTACGAGGAGAGGGTCGAACGTATGTTAGCACCTATCTACTTGTAACGCGTAAACTAATCAAAAGGTAGGTGGAATGAATTTAATGCACCCCATGGATGAGGACATCGACCTCACCATTCGACCCCCTCGCGTTCCGTCACCCAACGTGGTGAAACGACATATTATCTCGAACACAGTCACCTCCTGTCTGTCCAAATTCGACAGCCCCGACGAGGTGGTTTGGGTAGCCGTGAAGGGCTCGCCAGAGTGGTCTCTGATCTTACACAAAGCCAACGGCAAGAAGCTGTCGGTAGACGACATGATCGACGCCTACAAATTCTTCAACATCATCAACGACCCACACACTCAGAATTACAAAGACGTCCTTCCGTTCCTCCTCACGAGACGGACCAAGTTCTTCCAAAGACGCCTATGGAACTTATCAATAGCGCTGGAAGCCATGCAGAGGGAATGGAGCAAGAGCACACCGGAAATACCCCCTTCGATCGACGAGGAATTTAGCTCTGGATTTAGGAGTCTCGTGCACGAGAACTATCCCGGACTGTCGCCTGCCAAAGTGCTCGTCTGTCTCGTCTTTGAGATTCAAGAGCACGCATGCGCCATTGACAGGATGGATGGCTACAGTAGCAGCGTGCGAGTCGAGAAGCTGGTTCCGAAATTCTACCGCATGTTTGAATCCTGTCATCTGCTCTTGCGGTCCCGCACGATCTCGAAGGCGCCACCCAGGTCTAGGGCTGCCGCGTTAAAATCGGCTATGGAACGACTGCTGCCGCTTTCGGGCGGCGTGGATTATCTGATAAAATTTTCTCGGGACACTTTCCCTGACGAAGGGATCCGTTGGACAGTTGCCAGAAGTTCAACAACATTTTAAAGGGGCTATTTCCTTGAGACAAAAAACATATGTAGCATACCTCGCAGCAAATGGACAGTGTAACACTACATGAAAGGCATTTTTCGAGTCGTTCTGCACAAGCAACATAGCTAGTCACTGCGTAGTCATGTATTGATTAGAGTACGATACCTTTCAGTTCAATGTAACACAAGCCGAACATGATGGGTATTGTCAATGGAGACCATCTCCTGCTGAAGCTCGCGACTGGCCTGTGCAAGATGCATCCAGGCAAAATCCGCCGTGCAACTTCCGTGCATCCCATGGTGGAGGTGTCAATACCTTTCAACCTCCTGGCAGGAGTCAACTCAGCGTAAAAACACACAAGCCAAGCAAAAACCAAACAAAATCATCTTTCATTGCCCTAAATTCTACCACAAGAACTAAGTCCCGGGCAATGACAAACGATCATCAAAGCAATCTGCTATGGAGTCCGCGGTCCTCCCATTCTCCGATAAAACAGCAAGTACGCACACCGATCATCCCTCTCCGAAGGGTTAAAGACGTCATCGGGACGCACGTCCGATACGAGCTCGTCATCGATACGGATCCACCCCTCGCGCGGCTTCGCCGGCGACGCGGTCATGTCGATGTTCGGGTGTAACACGTCGAGCGTGTAGTGCCCGCCTGAAGCACTTAGACCGTGGTGGTAGACCGCTGCAGATAGAGAAAGGGTGAATATACGAGATGGAAGGAGGTAAAAGGATATAGGATACGCACCACCGAACAAGCGGTATCGCGCGCCGTGAACCTTGCGGCTGGGCGCCATCACATCAAGACCCAAGTCGAGCTCAGGCGTGAACGTTACTTGTTTCCCGACCTTTGCGACGCCGCCCTTGTTGGCATCGTACAGGAAGCGCTTGAGGTGTAGGATGAGGATGGGAGGGAGAGACTCGATGTGGACTTGCTTGCTTGCATCAAGAATGGCGCCTGGCCGTGTGACGGAGGTGAACTGCACGGACTCAGGCGAGGATATGTGTACGAGTGCGTCTTTGATGGTGTGGATGGTGTCGCGCTGGATGAACTCCGTTAGTTCAGTAAGGACGGCTACGAATGAAGGACAGACCTGGATGTCTAAACGTAAACTGCGCCAGTCCTCTTCGATGACCGAATCTTTTTGATGTGGCACGCGGAGAGTGGAGCGGAACTTGCCGCCAAAGATACGCGTCATGGGCGAGTCCACTGTCTTAGTCTAAGTCAAGGTAAGCATGATTTCAATAGTGAGAAAAGGAGACAAACAGTTCGCGTATGAACGGTACGGTTGCGCTTGCCGACCTCAAGCCAGCCATCTTCTTGTGCATTGTTTGTTGCGGCGCTGCCATTTTGGGGTGCCGGAGCTTGGGGATTGAGTGACGAGGAAAGTGTCAAGAGCTCCTCTTCCAGTGTATCAAGGTAGAATCCAAGGAACTCTTCTGCGTCCTCTTGATGACCGCCCTGCCAATACATATGAGTATCAAAAGTCCAAAGAGAAAACCAAGTCCACTCACCCGCATGTGATCAAACCGCTTCTTCTCCTTCAGCGCATCATGAACATAAGTCGGCATGAACGATTCCATAATATCTTCTTCCACTTCCTCTCGCACAAGACCATTCGCTCCATAACGATCCACGCCTTTCCCCTTCCCCTTTCCCTTCCCCTCCACCTGTAATCGCTCCTTCGGCGTAAATTCCTTTACAAACCGAATCGTAGCATCGACCAACGGCGTCTTCGACTCCTCCGCAGGCTGAAGTAAGCGCCCGAGGTCGGTGAAGAATCGCCAGAACGGCGGACAGTATACGAGTACCTGAAGCACCGCATTGGCGAAGCACAAGTTCCCCGCGTTCACGAGCCCGCGTGGCCTGATGCGCATACCAGATACGGATGAAACACCTGAGTTGAGCAGAGTCAGGAGCTCGGATTTTTTCGGGTGCGATGCGGTTTTGGCGGTGGCGGCACTGGGTGGAGGCGAGGCGGGGATGGAGAAACCCATAACAGAAGACGTAGGGAGGTTAGATGAGCCAGGGGTGCGGAGAAGAGAGGCCCATGATTTTTGAGAAGGCTTAGGAGCGGGTGCAGGTATGGGCACAGCAGCGGACGTTGAGACTTCTGCTGTAGATGTGGGTGACGCGGGAGCTTCTGTCGTAGATGTAGACGGCGCGGGAACTTCCGTCGCAGGTGTAGACGGCGCGGGAACTTCTGTTGTTGATGTTGATGGCACAGGCACTTCTACAGGACCAGGTTGAGAGACGTCAGACTCTACGAAGGGCTCTACAGTAGAAGTAGAAGGTTCAGTAAATTTGTTCGGTTCGGGGCCTGAGGTCTCGGTCTCGGATGCAGTCACTGAAGGGTTCACTTCAGCTTGTTCTGGAGACTTTGGGACAGAAAAGGAAGTGTTGGTAGAAATGGGGGAGCCGGGAACAGGTGTATCAGGTGCTGTGGATAATGCAGGAGTAGTCGTTGATTCTGTGTCGTCAGGGTTGTCAGAGGGCGTGAGGGCTGACGTATTTGCTTGAGGTGACGACAAATCGGATTGTAAACAAAGAGGTGTTTCTGGGGTGGGAGAGGGAGGTGGTGTCGGAATGTTGAGGGCAAACTTGATGACATCAGGCGGTGGACAAGCGTTAGGGGAGATGATGATACCAGGTGCAGCGGAGGGATCAGAAGGACGTTTTGACCAGATGACCCAGCCGCCTAACTTTGGGTCGTTAGTCGGGCGAGGTTGAGACATGCGTGATGATGAGGCGGAGAGTGCAGGAGAGCGTTGAAGAGAAGGAGATGGATGCGGAGGAGGAGTGGCTGGGGTAAGCGGCACCTGTGTGGCCGCGTATGACTCTTCGGATCCAAAGGAAACTTTATTTCCGATTTGATCGCCGCTTGTTGTCTGATTTGGCTGCGAAAGGGGATGGAGAGAGTTTTGGGATTGGTTGGAGTCATGAGATTGGTGATGGTTGGCACCGGGAGAAGGAAGGGAGAGGGAGGGAAGAGTCGAGAGTTGTTTTGGTAGTGGAGAAAGCTGTTGCTGATGCTGTTGCCAGGAAGGGCTGGCATGGATTGGATAGGTTGGGGAATACGGAGCAGAATGAGGAGGATATGGAGCAGGAGAATGGGAATGGGGGTGAGGGTGTTGGGGATAGTTGTAGTGAGGGTGGGGGTGGAAAGGGTGGTGCATAGGATGAGCATGTCCGTTGATTGGATATTGTTGATATTGACCAGGATAAGGTGCAGGGGTGTACGGGTACGGTGGGGCACCGTGAGGATGAGGGTGTTGGTGCTGGTGCTGGTGCTGGTAGTAATTGGATGGACCAGGACCAGGTTGAGTGTATGGTGATGAGGGGGCAGCCATCGCTGTATTGCGATCACTCATACAAGTCTCAAGATGCCCTCTTACTTTTAGAGCTGGGTCAGATGTAAAAAAACTTGTAAGTGGTGAATTGGTTGAGCTCGACACACCTAGCTGACTTGGAAGGGTGGTCAAGGGTGATGCCCAGACTCAAAATCTCATGTTCTGTTATCCTTTGTTTACACCGTCGCACGCGCAAACCCCAGTCACCGCTTCCCCAAGCCGGATCCACTGAGTGCATATATAAACAGAAGATCTGCTACCACAATTTAATAACCAAGTAGCTCTAAGTAAACCAGCGGCACTGACGAAACTCTCGAGTTCTCTCGTTCCTTCCAACTGTAAGCCTGTTATGTTTACCATGTGATGCCGGCCGCTTTACAGTTATTTAGTTCTGTTGATCCTGATCGTTGTTAGATCACACGTTTCGAGATATCGTATCTTCATCTCTTACTTTACTCTGCAATCTCAAACGCTCATCCACGTTATCGATTGTCCGAACTGTTTAGTGTCCCGTCCGTATCGTGGACGGTTTCCGCCAACCCGTGTCTTGGAACTTTTATTCAAAACATTGGCAGTATATACCAGTATGCCCGCCTGGAACCAGCGTAGTCATAGCACAAACATCTGCGCGAACAATGAAATTTGACCAACAGATCACGCACGACACAAACAGTAGCAGCAAATATAGTACGCGAGGAATTTCAACAGAAAGAAGACAGTCATATTCAAGGATTACCCTGCAGAGTAAACCACATGAGATCTTATCAGCATTGTTAAACAATCCCCGATGCTCCACGTCGGCATTCGTTGCATTTTTATAGCAGTCTAGGAAGCAAGGCACGCTATTGACGTTAGAAGGAGTGGATCATGCATATGACCGCACTGATATGTCCCGGACAGGACAAAACCCTCTGAATAAGTCCCTTGAGCCTGTTATGCTATTGCATCCTGATAAACACACTCCCTGACAAATCACTACTGATCATACCGTCGATAACTCCGCTTGCGATAGTGTGATGCATGGCGTGTAACCGAAAAATCATGATGACTTGCATGAAAGTTTAGTCAACTCATTATCATGTACTGCAGCAAGTAGCTCGCCGCGCAACATGGAATTCACAACAAAACCCATCCACATCCGTGTTTGTAAAAATAGTGTCCAAAATGGACTCGCAGCTGTTAAAGTGGTTGAACATGGCTCACACCGCAGGAAAACTCACTTATCACCGAGACTACCGGGAGAAGCTCTGCATGAGGCCAGTCAGAAGAAACAACCGCAGGTATGCAATCATACATACCCACAATCATGTCGCTAAGTTGCGTCAGATGGCTTATAATTCAGTAGGACTGCACGCCGTATGTACGATGAACCCATACACCGCAATGCCATTGTGAAAGTAGGATGAATGAACGGCATGCTATACAGACATATATGACATACAGCACACGGAAAGTAAATCAATATTGAACAAACTCATTTATTGCCAGACGGGTTAAGCAAAGCCTTGCCTTTACAATCATCAATATCTTAATGGTCTCAGGCTCGAGGCTGTGGTATCGCAGGGAGATAGTGTCACGACCACCTGAAAAGACTCGTTCGACAGCAACAGCAGGCCCTAGTAATTACCAAAGAATAGAATCAGGAATGAAATGTGTGGACAGTTTGCCAGTATGTACTCACCAGGGATTGAAAGAATTTCACGAGCCAGTCGAGAGAGGTTCAGAAACTGCACAGCGGCCTACCCACCACTAAATGCCGTGATCGCTGAATTACGATCACTCATGTAAGCCTTTATTTACTCCCTCCCCAAATAGCTATCGGACCCGATCAAAAATATTTCCCCCAGTTATCCTAGACCGTCTGTTTTCACGAGCCATTTCCAAATCTTAAACCACTCGCGGTAACATTGACAAAACTCTTGTTCCGTCAAAAATCAACGTGTCATTGGAAGACTTGTTGACCTACACATCACCATCAATAGACACTGGTATACCCGCCTGGAAAGCAATTGCAGTCATGCCAGTTCCTGAGTCGGAGTTTACCACAAGATCAGCATGATATTTTCGAACGCTGAGGATGAGGCGCGGGCCCAGCACAAATATCTGTGCGAACGACGAAATTTGAAGAACGCCTGTAGTTGATGGTTTCTTAGAAATGATAAGGAATATCAATGGTCTGATGCAGATGACAATCACAGATTTTCGCACCGGGGACATGTGGCCGATAGTAAAGCAAGCAATCACAGTAAATCTAATTGGCGGAAACTTTACTTTAGCAGAAGAAAATAACTATGCTCACAACTTACCCTGCAAAGTAAGTTACATGAGATTTTATTAGCACCGTTAAACAGTTCCCGATGGTCCATCCCGTTGGCCGCCGCCGAAGTTCGCAGAAGTGTTTGACAGAAATCCGGGCAGCAAGGCACAGGGCGATGACCTCCCACGCAGTTCCGAGTATCCATGTTACGAACCACATAAGTGGTTCATAATCATAATCCCCGTAACTGCACAGATAGGAGCCGGACAGGGTGAGCTCCTCTGGCATTAGTCCCATGGAGCCTGTTATGCTGTTTCATCCCGATCAAAGCTCACCCGCAGAAATATGACTGTTGACCATGCCGCTAATCACTCCGCATGCGATATTGACAGCAAGGATAGCTGCGATCAGAAAGATGAGCATCTTTCTGGATCGCTGATACATGGCACGTAACCGAATAGCCATGATAACTTGAATGTTAGTTTAGTGAACTCATTATCGTTGAGGTATTGCACCGAATAGCTCACCGCACAGCATGAAATTTGCGATGAAACCCGCCCACGCCTGTATTTGGTAAACTATGTTGCCTAAGGATAGTCGCCGGTTAACATTAAAAGGCTCATGCAAATGAGACTTACAGCTGTTGCAGTGGTTGACAACTATCGAATTAAGAAGTTCGTCAGGGATATGACTCACCCCTATACAGAAATGTGGTTAGGCGGATAGTTCGCATGATGACAGGCAAACTCACTACGTCTGTCAGTGAGACTATTGGGAGACTCCCTGCTCGGGTCGGTGAGAAGAGACGAACGCGGGGTATATGAGTCTAATACATACCCATTGATATGCTGTTGAGTTTATTAGCGTAGTACCAATGCCATGGCCTTGTCAACGTACACAGATGATAGTATTCCGATGTAGCGCACCTAGAATGATTGAATGAATTTTGAGGTCAGCATAAGCAATAGAATGAGAGTATAAGTCAATGTACATTGAAATATAAAAGAGTCACGAGGGACCAGCGTTGCTTCTACCCCGAATTGGTAAACTTCTTGGGCCCCGCCGTCCCCATGATATGGGAAGTACTGTGCTTACCCAGACGAGATCAACCTGTAAACGCATTGCTGGTAAGATGGTTGCTCTGGTAGTGCAGTATCGTACCTCTTCGGCGAATGTCAATGCTAAAATATCATAGGCACATTAATAATTCGCGTGAGAAGCACTAGATGATGCTCGCCCCAATCATACACCACCACAGCAAAGGATACGACTGCGAAACGCATCAAAGAGTGAGACATTATCAACATCAGAAGACCTGCTCTCCACAAACCTACAAAATGGCTGTACCAAAGATTCGAATCGATTGTCGGCCACCAACCGGGATCATTCGAGACTACGGTCATATTCGAAGGACTGACGTTGGGGTGTAAGTAGAAAAATGAAAGCTTGAAGCTCGATGGTCGTAATACTAAGGGTGGGCATGCTATAATATATAGGCACAGTTCTGAAACACAGCGCTAAAATTGTTACTTTCGGGAGAAGTTAGGCTACCGAAGACCATGCTTGCACACTACTCGTGCACGGGGTATTCTTGTTTGATCCTTCAAACTAGCCGTTGAGCCAGGAGATCAATTTATCATCGCCTTTCTGAAGTTAGCCAGACCCACGGGATTCAACATCCCTCTTCATTCTCAATGTAACGATACACACTTTCTCCGAGAAATTAACGGCCGGCTCAATTGTTGGATCGCTCGCTAGTCGCCGTCAGAATTCAGAAAGTTCAGCATCTGGTCGGGACGTCGGCTCACAAGGAGAGCCATTAGGCGAGGTGCGGCCCGGACAGAGCTCCTGTCAGTGAGCGCATGAGTCCTGATGCTGGCCCCGAGTGAGTTGGCACTGGTTGCAGCAAAGATCGGAAGCCTTAGTGACAGCGACAGCCTCAGATTTGTGAGATGTGATTCGATATTGCCTAGGGAGCCACGTGCGTCACTCCAGAAGTCTCTCACGGGTCGTATTAATATTTGTCTGATTAGGTTATGGCCGTTTAGTGGTGAAGTGAAACCTGCAGGCCTGACAAGTGAACAGCGTGAGAAGCGCTGCAGCTCATCCATGGTGGTGAGCGCAGAGCCAGACGAGCTCAACGAAGAGCATCCGCTGGTATTTGAACTCTCCAGTCTCAGGAAAACTGCTGCACTCTTCCAGGTACTTTACCTTTCTGCTCTTATTCGCTTGACGCATCACCTGCCTCATGTTCTAATCACTGACCATTCGTGTTCATTAGCATGAAGCACATCAAGCGGCATTGAAGCTCCAGCGACACGCACTGGTTACAGCGCAAACGAATCTCCGCTTGCATACCCTCGAATCCCAGCATTCCTTGCTCGTCTCTGAGCTCGCGACCCTTCGTGCTCACCCCCTGCCCTTACTTCAATCTCAGACAGACACCTACGTTATCCAGGAACTCACCCTTGCCCTCAGACGTTCTGCGGAGAAGCTCGACCTCATAGAGCATACCCTCGCTGAGAGAACAACCGAACTTGTCGGCGCCCGGAGTGAAGCCCTAAAGGCGCGACATGAGGCAGATAGCGCGTACAAGCTCGCTGCTAGTGCTCGAGCACGCGAAGAGGAAGTAAAAATACACGAACGAGATATGGAGGCGCGTCTACTAGCTGCAAAGGAGGAGCGGAGCTTGATGGAGCTAGTTGTGAACGAGTATGCCGATCTTGTGCGCAGTCTCGAAGGCAGGAAGAGCTCTCTTAGCAATGGGAGCGCATTACTACAAAATGGGTCGGCGTCTGCGTCTTCTCTGACCCTTGTGGAAGGTCTCTATGAGGGAAAGTCAAGTTTGCATCGCCTTATGAGCGACTTTGCATCCCGGAACGAGAAGCACGAAATGACAATCGCCCAGCTGCACGATGAGATTGCGACCTTGAAGAGCGTCCTAGATTCAGAGCGCAAAACGACTGCTCAACACCACGCTGAACTCGCCAAAGTGCAGTTCGAGCTCGCAACATTAAAGCTGGACGACACCACCGCAGCCAAGATGGTTTCGCGCTACATGTGTGTACCTCCCATGCGCGTATTATCTTCCAAAGCTGAAAAAAAAAATACATAGGAAGTTCTCTCAGTCTCAAACGAATGCCCTCCAGTCCACCCTCACCACTCTGCAGACGCGACATGCTTCTACACAACAGACTCTCCAAACCACGCTCAACGATACCGAAGCACGTCTACACACTGAAATGGCTGAGAATGCACGTCTTCGTGATGCTTTGGAAGAGCTTGGCGAAGAACTTGCTCGAGAAGCATACGGGCGGCGGAGGGAGGTCGCCCTGCGTCTTTCGCTGCTTGCGCGGGAAGAAGCAGTCGGCGGAGCCCTACGAAAATGGGTTCGAAGGGCGCAGGAAGGAATTCGTAGGTGCACAGACACAGATAATACGATGTACATGCCGCTCGAGCGTGCAGTGAAAGACGCGGAGAGTCTTTTATTGACACTGGATGCGGATTTAGCCTTGGACGACGAAAATGAAGTATCTGGTATACTCGGGAGGCTGATTCTTGCCAAGGATGCCGTGATGAGGATGAGCGAAGAGGTTGCGGTGGAGATGGGAAGAAGGGTCGCTGCTGAGCGGAGACTATCTCTCGGAATGGAGGCTCTTGATGAGGCTGTCCACCAACCAAACCTTTCCACCTCCGCAAAGTTAGAATTTATCGACACACCGACTTCCGTCGATGTTACGGGACATCTAGCTCATAAACAGGATATAGAACCAGCGGTGGATTCCTCAAGCCTAAATACTGATATCCTACATACCCAGGACGCAATACCCGCTTCTCCAAAGACTCCTACGCCTCATCTAAGTGTCCCTTCAGAGGGGCTCAGGGACGCCGAGAGCACACCTTCAGCTGTCGTATGCGAAGAAACGCCTAGTACCTCCCGGCTACTTCTTGTAGATGACTCACCTGCAGTGCCGAGTCAATCACCTACAGTCTCTATCCCCAATCTGACGCAAACCCCTGCTGGTGATATCGCGGGTATTTTGCCGCCGTCTGTCGAGCTATCTCATACGCCTCTGGCTTCCATGAATGAGCTGACTATAGAGCCTGTTCAATTCAATGACATTGGTGAAAATCCCGCTATAAAAGATGGTCAAGGGCTTCTTCCACCGAATACTGCAAGACAGGAGGGAAGTTGTCCTAGCCAATCCCTGCAAATTGGCGAGGATTCGGGTGTCTTCTTTACTCATACCGCTGCAGCTTCAGAGGTTATAGCAGTATCTCCTGGTGATGAACCCAGCACCGTCGATATTATTCCTGAAGTACATCTTCCATCCGTTCCAGATGAAATCTCGTCTTTTCTGTCCTCACTTAGCGAAGTCAGTCACCGTTATGATGCTCTTCAGCGGGCGTTCCGTGACTGCTCACTCGCGCTCAAAGACCTCAAGCATATGCTCCCCGCCGTTACTTCATCAATACCCCCCTCCTCACCACAATCACTTCTTCGTACTGCACTGGAGCGTATATCGGATTATACAGAAGACGCACGAGTTGAGCTTGAAATTCGCATCGCAGACGAAGCACTTGCCATCCGTGGCTTCGAAACTCTACTTACCGTACCTGGCGCACTTTCACCTGATTCAGACCTCGAAGAAGTGCGTGCTTTCGTCGATGGAACTGACGAAGGCGTGCGCAAAGCGCGGGAAAGGCTTGATGGGAAGCTTGATGACGTGCAGCACGACGTGGCTGTGATCAAGCGCGCTGTGCATGAGTTACAGTTTAACGACAATGAGGGAGAGGAAATGGACGAGGCACCCGGGGACAAAAGCTGGTCCGCATGGACAGCAAGCCTCCTTCCTCGCCCATCTACGCCCACCCCGGGCCAGGCTCCGACATTCGGGTCCGTGATGACCTCACCTCAACTGCTGCGGAAGCCTTCGATAACGCAGCTCGCTTCGCTAGGGTTGAAGATTCCTATGCCTTTGTCTGCGTCCCCATCTGTGCATGCGTATGGGACACTTGGGATGGGGCCTGCGCCGATCTCGCGTCCACGGACGATATCGATGATGTATTCTCTGGGTATTGGGTCGAGAGGGTCGTCGCTAGTGGTACCTGGGATGCCTGCGAAGAGCATCGGTGCTAAGAATAGGTTCGCAACCATCTCGCTTGAGAATGGAACCCACCATAATGATCGCAATGAAAATGATGTCGAGTGATGATGAGGTTATGGTTCCCATTTGACTACGGGAGTGGAATACTACTATGAGATTTTTGGACGAGGTCTCGAACATTTGTAGATATCAATGTATGACTTGAGATTGCTTTTGATATCTAAATCGCCTCTCAGGCGGTGGGATTTCGTCGTCAAACTCTATATTCAATGTGTTTACCCTATATCATCATGCCACAAATAACTGCTCATATGAATAAATCCTGCTTAATCATGACAGTGACCTCGATACGAGTGTTGATGATGATATTCAGATGGAAGAAGATGGACAAGATCATGAAGAAGAGGATGACAACCATGGAACGATCGAATTTCACAACAACAATGAACTCGGAGAGCCAACAAAGATACCTACCCCATCCCCCGTAGTACTCAAAAAGCGAAAAGGAGGCCGTAAACGTGTTGATCTTCGCCGTCTACGCACGAAACCTGTTGTTTTTCCGCACGTTTGCCTCTCTTTGACCATCCATAATGCCTGTCAGGTGTCCGTCCATCTTTTGACATCTCCTCAATGAATCCCAACTGATGGATCATACTGAGCCAAGCGTGCAATGAACTCTGCATGGAGAGCCTTGTTGTGTTCCCTCGCGATCTGTTCGAGTTTTTTTGTAGCTAAGGCCAATACACTCAAACTTGCGGAAGATTAATATCGTGAAGTGGACAGATATGAATTAACTTGTCTTCAGCATGTGCATGAACTCATTCAGGAAGTAGTGATCAGGATTCTGCCTGATGAAGCAAAGTAGGCAATCGATATCCTCACGATCTAGATTATGCAGACGGCCGTGAAGAATTCTGCCAGGCTACAGCACTCGAGGATATCACAAAGAGGAAGAAGATTACGTTGGATCGCTGCAAGTTTGACATCACGGCCGATCTTGCGAAATGGCATTAATGGTTGCGAGAATGCAATGCTCGGAAGTCGAGAATCCAAGTCAAAAACTTCACTGATCAAGTTTCCAAATGGAAGGGAAACTCACGGGAACTGCCATCATGCAATCCTAGTTGGTTGGCTATGATCGAAAGTCAATCTGTATCACTCGGTTCGTGCAGGGCGCCTAGGTGATTTGGTGGCGCATCTTCTAGTATTTCATGACATAACAAAGAAAGAACCACTAGTACTTTCCTTCTATGTATATTTCTTTGTCCAAAAAAGTTGCGAGGCACTAATATGCTAATCTCCGCACGATCAATCACGTACTATGGACTGGCCTAGCATTCCTTCTTTTTAATGCCGTTATGAGGATGCAGTAGAAATGGTCGTAATGCATAATGCATAAAGAAACGCAAGAGTCATGTTTTCTCATATACCACCACTATGCATTATGAGCAAAACATGATGCACGACATTTCTACCGTGGTGCGTGAATTTATATGTCGAAAGCTGGTTTGTTATCAAATTCTTTTGTCATTTTTTCATTATGTATTTATTTCCACTGTATTTGCTAAAATGTAATGGTTAATTGGTAATACTTTAATGGACCCTTTTTGTGGTTTTACTACTTAGTACGTTGAGTTACCATATGACATGCATGCGGGTTTGGCCTAGTCTGGGTAAGTGTATCAGGAGAACGATGATCCAGTTCACCCGTTCCTATAAAATTTCCCTTTGGTGGGTGCATCGGATTGTGGCCTTTGTGCGGGCAAGATCTTATCGTGCATGGACCATTAACTTTCTCCATCAAATTAGGTTTAGACTCGAAGGAAGCTAACAGCATAGGATGAACGAAGACTTGTCGCTGGGTCCAAACCGTTGTAGATTCCCTTCCTGGCATTCAACTCTCGCCATAGTAAGCAGCTTCCATCCCCCCAACCTCAAGAGTTGTTCGTGGTGCAAGGTTAAAGGATTGTAGCCAGCCTATTACACTTGGACCTGGCAGTTGCAGCAATTGCTGTGGCACTGAGCTTGGGTACAAGCAGTACACTAGGTCATTATTCATTTCATCCGAACAACCTACCACAATTCGGCCCTCGTAGATCTGTGCATGATGCATCATTCTCCCTGTCCTTCCAAACCAGAATCATCATGATTTGATGTGCTAATACGTAAGGCGCATGGAATTCTTAAGGTGTGCGTCCATCGCCAATTCAGATTCATAGGCGTGTTATAGGTTATAACAACTTCGATCTATTAGTTCGCACTCACACACGCCAACCTCTGAACATGACCATAGTCATCAATGATCCTATTTATTGGCCGACAATCGATTGGAATCGCTCCTACAGTTATTTTATAGGTTCGTGGAGAGCAAGCCTGATGATGCTGGTAATGTCTCACTATCTTTGATGTGGTTTCACAGTCGCATCCTTTGCTATAGTGGTATATGATTGGGGTAAGCGACATAGTGCTTCTGGCGGAAATTATTGACTCAACAGTGTCCCTATGATATTCTTTAGCGTTGTCATTTGGACTAGAGGTACGTTGAACGCTACTTATGGTGGAGCAGCCTGGCTCACTAGAAAGGGTTGAAAGGTTGATCTGTTCTGGGTGAGCAGTCCCGTGTCAGATAAACGATAAGACTGAGGCAGTTTATTCTGACAGAGGCGTCGCCTTTCTCTCATGAGCCTTTTATATCTCGGCGTGAGCAGGCCATATAATGCTCCCAGTTAGTAAATCATGCTGACATGAAATATTCTAGTTGCGCTACATCGCAATACTTTATTCTATGTATGTTTGCAAGGTTAATCAACTGGCACCGCGACGCAGCGCTAACTTGCGATCTGACACAACTCAGCACCATGATGGTGGGTATGTGTCCTCGCATACCATGCATTGCTTTCTTCTGATAGATATCGTATAGGGTGTCTTCCGGTAGTCCCACTGACAGACATGGTGGGTATGCATAACGTTTCCTTCCCATCGGAACTAACTGGTTTATTCCTATGCAGGGGTGAGTGAGAACCTCTATGACATTGTTATTTCGACGCTCAACGGCTTTAACAGTTGTGAGTTTATTTAATGCAGCATCGAGTTTTCCAATGCTGATCAGTAAACTATATTTTTTCAGGCGCTATCGTCACTCAAGTAACTTTGTACGGAAGTGCCGTCATAAATGTCATGATAGGCGGTGAGCTACTCAGGTATCTCGATGATATTTGCTCGACTAAACTATCACGCAAGTCATTATGATTACTCGGTTACATGCTATGTATCAGCAATCTAGAAAGATGCTCATTTTTCTTGCTGCATCTTTCCTGGCTTTGACCATCACAAACGGAGTGTTTGTCGTCATTAACAACAGGTACGTCATTTTAGGAGGTGGGCTTTAATTAGGAATGAAACGACACAACAGGCTCACGGGACGTGCAGAAGAGTTCCTCCTGTCCGGTTCCTATCTGTGCCATTTCTCGTACTCCGACCCACTTTTATCGTCCGTGACGTGGATACTTGGAAGCGCATGGGAGGTCCTCGCACTGTGTCTTTCCGCTTGGATTGCTGTCAAACATTTCCGTGAACTGCAACAAAGACCATCAGGAGTAGCCATCGGAGACTGTTTAATGGTGCTAATAAAATCTCACATATTTTACTTTGCAGGGTGAGCCTTGAATGTGATTATCTTTTCCCTGCTGATGTTTCTCGCATGCCAGATTTGTTGTTGTCGATATCTTCACCCTAATCAGCAACCAGTCAATTTGGCTCGCGGTGCGCGGATCTGCAACTGACATCTGTACCTTACCCTTACTATTTATATAGAGCTCAGTAATTGTTAGTGGTGTTGCTGAAACTGCCTCGGTCGTGCAGATGTTTGTTCTGGGACCACGCCTCATCCTTAGCGTTCGAGAACACCATGCTGAGCTTGTGGTAAATTCCAACACAGGAATTCGCATGTCTGAAATTGCTTTCCAAGCGGACATACCCGTGTCAAGTGACAATAACAGTGATGTTTAGTTCAACAGGTATTTCAAGTCACTACTTGGAAACTATTTCGTCGATGGAATTGATGTGGTGTTTGGAAGTGGTTCTGAAAGCTGCAGGTATATACATATAAATAGCGACTCTTGTATTTATACGGTGCACGGCGATTTAGAATTACACAGAAATCCCCCTGTGATTCAAAATGCTTGCAGTTCATCCGCCAATGACTCGAATCGGACCGAATCTGGGTGAACCTCCTGCGAATCATGGAGGTGGAATGTACTACTGGACCTGTAAGGTGGACACTAGAAGGAAGACAGTCGTTCCTCCTTGTTGTAATACTATGTACCCCTTCGACAAGGAGGCCAGTGGCAGCCACCGTGTCATTATATTGCATTAAACGACTCTAGTTACAACACTAATGAAATGCATTAACTATTGTAACTACCACTAACCCCTAACCCTAACTAACTCTAATTAATGTAATTATCAATATCCCCAACCTCTACGCTAACATCTAACCCTCCGAGGCAGAATATAATCCTACCTGACCTAACCACTAACCAACCAACCAAACCGCTAATCAACCACCAACCACCAACCCTAACAACCAACCAACCACCAACCCTAACAACCAACCTTAACCATCGACCAAAAAAGGAATGATTAACAGGCACAATTGTTAATGCATCACTTGTGTGTTGTAATTACAATGTTAATGCATTATTCCGACAGGGTGAGGTGGAACTACACACAGTCTGACATCACCACTACTGCCAGTTGATACAGGTACTACACCCGCCTGGAAAGCAAGTGTAGTCACGCCAGTTCCTGCATCGGAATTTTCCACCAGCTTAGCATGGTATTCTCGAACGCTAAGGATGAGGCGTGGTCCCAGCAGAAACATTTGTACGATTGAGGCAGTTTGATCAACACCATCAAAAACTGCTGAGCCCTATATAAAGGATAATAAATGTTCAGATGCGGTTAACAGTTATAGATTCAGGTTGCGCACCCAGAGTTTTGGAGACATCGTATAGCCGAGGTTGAAGAGAGCAGTAGCAGCAAATCTAGTACGCGAAGAAATTCAGCAGAAGAGATGATAATATTCGAATAAGCCCACGATATAAAGTAAAACATGTGAGATTTGATTAACGCCGTTAAACAGTCTCCGATGGCCGATGTCGTTGGCCTTTGTTGCAGTTCGCGAAAGTGTTTTACAGCAATCCAGGTTGCAAGACATAGTGCGATGACCTCCCATACAGTTCCGAGGATCCACGTCATGGATGATAGACGTTGATCGAATCCCGAGTAACCGCACTGATAGGTGCCGGTCAGTATGTACTCCTCTGATGAGCCTGTTGTGTTATTTCGTCCTCGATTAAAGCTAACCTCCCAAAATACGGATACTGTACATGACATTGATCGCTCCGCTTGCGATGGTGATAATCAGGAAAAGTACGATGAGAAAGATGAGTACCTTTCTGGATCGCTGATACATGGCATGTAACCGAGCAATCATGATGACTTGTGCGATAGTTTAGCCAGGTCAATATTCGTTGAGCTCCCGGAGATGAGCAGCTCACCGCACAGCATGGCATTTACGACGACATCCGCCCAAAACTGTGTTTGAAAAATAATAGTGCCTGAAAATGGGTATTGGTTAGCATCGTAAGACCTGATGTTGCAAATAAACTCACAGCTGGTGCAGTAGCTATTTATTGAACCACGAATTTCATCAAGAATCTTACTCATCCCTGTATAGCAGTACAATTAGCCTGACGGTCGGGGGATGGCAGACATCTTCACCATGTCTGTCAGTGAGACTACAAGGAGACCCCCTGCATGGCATGAGGCTGGTCAGAAGAGACGAATGCAGAGAAGTGTGCGAAGGTACATACCCAAAATTACGTCGCTGAGTTGTGTCGGATGGGGGATATTAGCGCAAGTGGTAATTTATTGGCCTTCAAGTGACAAACGTACGCAGAGTGCAATATTCCGATGTAGCGTACCTATGATATTTGAGGTTAGTACAACTTACTAGGTGAATATATTGTATAGGCTACGTACACCGAGATATAGAAGTGTCATGAAGGACCAGCGCTGCCTCTGAATAGAATCAATCGTTTTAGTCCTACATATCGTTTTTCTGAGCCAGGCTGTTCTCACCCATAGCAGATCAACCTGTAAATTCACTCTTATTGGCATGGCCAGTCCGGTAGCCAGTGGATCAACGTACCTCTTGTCCGAAAGTCAATGCTAGGGACATCAATATCCTCTGGGAAGTACTACTATGTTGCTCACCCCAATCATATACCACCATAGTAGAGGATGTGACTGTGAAACCACATCAGAAATAAGTAGTGAGACATGACAAGCCTCGTCAGGCTTGCTCTCCACGAACCTACAAAATAGGTGTAGGGACGATCAAAAGCGATCGTCGGCCAGAAACTGGGGTCATCTGAGATTATGGTCATGTTCAAGTGATTGGTGTCTGTTGGATGGAGCACTGTAGTCTTGAAACTTGGAGGTGAATGGTTGTATTTGTACCAAGAGCCTTCGTGCCATCATGATTCACGGGTGCGTCATGATTCACGGATGCATCATGATCCACGGATGCGTCATGATCCACGGATGCACCATGATTCACAGGTGCAATTCCGGACCACTTAGTCACCGCCGACAGTTCGCACTTTCAGTTAGCATACAGATGTCATTCGTTGAGACGGCGTTCTTGTTTGATCGACCTGATCCTTCGAAGCAACTCGTTATCGTTCGTTTCTGATGAAATTAGCCACTGAAAGATCACGGGATTCAACATCCCTTTTCGTTATCAAGATGTCGTAGGTGAGCGTACGCGCAAAGTCAAATGGTAAAGTCAGATAATGAAGGATGGTCGAGCCACTGGATGTTGTGCACGTGAAACCGTTATGTTAAGCGTGCGCAGGGGAAAGAGAAGCAGAATGATATGCATAGAGATCAAAGAGAAAACGAGACATTCATGCTTCTGATTTTACTTTCGGCCTCAACAGGGGGTGGAGAACCTGCTCATGCAACGCTTTCCCAACGGGCACCTAGTCGCGACAGTTGGTCAACATAACTCAAAGACAGACAGGCTTCATAGCGTACCATTGGGTATACGTGCTCGCCGGTTGCGACCAAGCACTCCATCAAAATGGGTTTCGAGCCGTCAATTGCATATCAGGACAGACAAGCATGTCTCACTGAAGTTGATTTTCAAGGATACTTATTGCGCGCAATCAAACATCTGTGCTGCAGCTGCCAAAAAATTAGACTAACAGATCCTCCCAGTGCAAACACACACAGACTCTGACGTAATCACGAGCTTATTTAGCGACTCGGAACCGCGATCATGACTTGATCACGTGGGGGCAGCGTTTTCTCTTGTGAACACCAGCTGAGCTAAGTACTTAAATAAGTCACTACAGTTTTGCTCAGGATATCCTATCTCCACTCCCCGCTGCCAACATTCTTTTCGCATCCATCCAATACAACCATGCCAGTAACTGCTACTCAAACTCAGACTAGTCCATCATCGACCAGGCGTGGGGGTAAACGAGGTGGTCACCGCGGTCGAGATGGTTATCGCGGAAATGTTGGTAAATCCAGAGGTCGCAAGGACGCAGTAGCACCAAACGAGCCACTTCCCAACGTTCAGCCGACTCAGAGCGAAGCCCTATCTGCCCCAGACACCACGGAAGACGCAGTAGTGTGCCATATCTGCGCAGAGCCTGTTAAGTATTACTCGGTATCAAAATGCGATCACCGGACGTGCCATGTTTGTGCTCTGCGCTTGAGAGCGCTTTATAAGAAGCAGGACTGCACTTTTTGCAAGGTGTGTGATGGTTCGATTGGCCGTTCTCACATACATGCTTCTGATACTGGTGGGTTTTTCTAGGACCCTCAGTCGACTGTGATATTCACAACTTCCTCCGATGCGCCATTTTCTTCATACACTCCTGATATGATCCCGTACAAGGACTCGAAGTTGATGATTTACTTTGAGACCGTCGATATGATGGAGGAGACGCTCATCCTTCTGCGGTATAATTGCCCTGATTCGCAGTGTGATTACACTGCTGCTGGGTGGGGTGATCTCAAAATACACGTCCGGGGCGCGCACGCGAAGATGATGTGGTACGTTTATAAATACCTGATTCTACACACTGAGCGTGGAGCTTTTGCGTCCTTGCAAGTGAACTCTGTATCCGGTTCAAGAAGGTCTTCACTCATGAACATGCTTTGTACTCCCCGAGCGTTCTCCCTCTACACTTACCATCAATGCCGCACCGCGCTCACAAGCAGGTGCCGAAGGAACCGATAGAGGGCGGCATCCACCCGTTATGCGCTTTCTGCAGAGAATGCTTCTTCAGTGATGACGAAATGTATGTACATATGCGCGAGCGACATGAAGAGTGCTTTATATGCAAACGAAACGAAATACGAGATCAATAGTTAGTTCTTAATCTTGTCTGCTAATTCGTCGCTGTTCTGACAATATCGCCATATAGCTTCCAAAACTATGAGGCCCTCGTAAGATCTTTTTTTGCCTGCATCGACACTCATAATGATTCCTCGCTAGGAGCAACATTTCGCACAAGCACACTTTGTGTGTCCCACACCTGCTTGTCAGGCCCAAAAATTCGTTGTGTTTGGATCCGCAATCGACCTCAAGGCTCATCAGGTTGAAGTGCATGGCGCAGAGATGACCTCGCGGGACAAGAAAAACACGCAACGCGTCCAAGCCGAATTCGAGTTCAGTGATGCTGGTAGATACAGAGGAAGAGGGAACCGAGAACGAGAAAGAGAACTACTCCTACCCACAACACAGCCTAGGGGAACGGCGAGGCGCAGGGATGCATTTGGCACCCATCTGACAGCCAGCAGTCCTGCCTCCGGTGCCCAAACTCCGCAATCGTCCGGGCCTAGCCGAGGAGTATCACCATCTCCACAGCCTGACGGAGAGGACCCAATTATTGCTCAGTAAGGACAACATCAAGGACTCTGATATCTGATTCTAACTTCATCATAGGCGTAATGCTGCGTTCATAGCACGCTTACAATCGATTGCGCCAAATCCTACCAACGCAGTGCTCGCTGCCAAAGCTGCAGTGCGAGGATTTCGTCTCGGTGAATCGACCGCTCGTGATCTCATCTCAACTATATGGAATATTCTTGACAGAAATTTGGACGATACTGCGGGAATAGTCAATGCTACTGTCGACTTATTTGATGATGAAGAGAAGAAGTCTAATCTGCTCACCTCTTGGAACGGATTCAAGATTGAGGTGTTTTGCTAACCCCTGTTTTGCGTTGCGTGAATCTGACCGCGAGATCGCAGCAACGTCAACAATTTCCTGACCTTGTACCCCAGGAAGTGGGATCAGGCTATGCTGGTATCGCATCTGGTCGCGTCTTGAATGCAAAACACGCTACCTCCACACGGTCTTCGTCCCATTCTTCGAGACATGTATGGGATCGCGTTGCACAGGCGGCTAGTTCTTCTTCATCGCGCCCTGGCTCCGCTCCTGCACCAACACCACGACCACCAGACAGTTTCCCGACTCTTGCGGGGCCTTCTCAGCCTCAGCCTGCGCACCGCCAACAACAGCGGAAAACGCCCTGGGCATCTGGTTCTTCTACTTCAGGTTTCCGGCCTCCAACATCGGCCCCGGCCCCTGCGATACAGAAAGGCATTGCTGCGAAGAAAGGTCCACCACCACCGAAGATTACATCTGCTGCTTTCCCGGAATTGCCCTCTTTTGGAAACTCTCGGGTGAAACCCCCTCCTGTCAGTGGGAATCAGTCCCTCCGAAACATTCTCGGTGAAACTGCACCGGCGGTTGCCGCTTGGCAGAGTAATGGCACGGGAGGCGGGGGTGGTACTCAGATATCAGATGAGCCTGGTGTTATTCTCGCAGAGGCTGAGGAGAGTGGTGGTGCAAAGGGGAAGAAAGGGAAGGGGAAGGGGAAGCAAACTTTATTTACTCTTGGGTCTTTCCCCGCTTAAGCATAGGCATCTTTATGTCGGATGGGAATATGGATGTACATTTACCGTTTGCCAATATAAACATTCCTATTTGTTACTCTTTCGCGTTAATATGCTACTGTCGCCGAACCTCCACATCGAATGTGCCACGAAATTATTGCATCGAGTGGTACGCAGATTTACTAAACCCCCCAAAAAAACAGCGCGAACCTGGATTGTCTTCAAGTTGTCGAAACCACGGTAGTGTTGTATTTCCCCAATCGAATCGATTTTTATGGATGCCGACAGACCCAGAAAACCGAGCGGCGCGAAGAAGGTTGGGTGAACTCCTCGCCTGTTGGTAGTTGATCAAAATAGCTTGACCGTGACCGGAGCCCACCGAATACTTTAGAATTCTGCGAAAGGCTATAACAGCCGTACTACCGTAGATCTAGACTAGTTCCTCTTTTATATCCGAATCCTTTTTCCTATTTTCCTGATGTTTTGCTGGAGTGCCGGAGGAACCTGTGGATCCGATGTGGCACGAAGCTATGCTTCCTTGCATCGGGTGGTACATCTGCGGGACTTCCTGAACTCCATAACAGTGCCGAGCCCGAGCGGCCTCCCCAATTGAAAGAATATTTATGGATCCCGCGGAAGGCCGCCAGCAGCAAATTCTTGCCCAACGG
Organism: Rhizopogon roseolus; assembly: GCA_930272055.1. Taxonomy (NCBI): domain Eukaryota; kingdom Fungi; phylum Basidiomycota; class Agaricomycetes; order Boletales; family Rhizopogonaceae; genus Rhizopogon; species Rhizopogon roseolus. The sequence continues at coordinate 45,095 of CAKNEV010000079.1, forward strand.
CGCGTCAAAAGGTTGGCTGAATTCCTCGCCTGTTGGTCGGTGATGAAAACAGCTTGACCGGAGCCTACCCAATGAATATTTTTTTGTTTCGAATTTCATATTGGACAGACTAGCACCATGATACGTGGCAAAGCATATTTTGACTTGGCTGGCCGACTCAGAGCCTCCGAAATCTGATACTGTATTCCCAGATTATCGAAGCCGTAATCGTGGCGGCCTGACATCAGTAAACTGTTCTCTTGTGCAGGCTTGACAGCAGGGACAACATACCTTCAGTAAGAAAATTTGCACTTGGTGGAATCCCAGCTTTTATATGTTATGTTATTATATACGTATAATGTATGATTGTGCTCAGCAGCAACGAATAAGCCATGCTGGTATCAACTCTTCGAGTCTGCAATGGGAATAGGACATCTAGAGTGCAGCGCCAAATATGTTTTGCGGTCGTTCAAAACTTTCCCCATAGGCGTCCGAGATGGAAGTATCGCGCTACAAGGAGCAATACAACTGAAAGCAGAATGATACCGCCTGGACAAGATCAACGTTCAATCAGAAGACCGCACATTCGATAATCTTAACCTGCCTGCATAGCAACCAGTCCCCACAAACCGTCCCGTTGGGGAAATAAGAGCACCTGATATTGGAGGGCCTGCAACGGCTCCAAGAGCAACGAGGGTCATATACATGCCCACTCGGCGCCCGGCATCTTCCATTTCCCCCATCGCTACAGCAGGTATCGTGTATAAACTGATAAATGCTCCACAGAAAAACCTTGATTGACACCGGGTGAGTTGGTAGCTATCAACAAGTTGCCACTCATACCCGTAGAAGGCGACTATTGCAATGAGCTGTGATTCATTTTTGGCATATGGCCAGGCAAATGTCAGGATTCCCGCGAAAGCAGTAGCAGGCGCCATCATGTTGATTGAGCCTACCAAATATCAACAACCTCATCCCTTAGTCCAAAGCTGCCTAGACATACCAATTTTATCTCCAATTGCGCCCATAGACACACGCCCCACTGCAGACGCTGCATTGGCGATCGCGAGAATATAGAATGAAAAATCTTTAGAGACGCCAACTTCTACGGCGCTCACAGAAATATATGTCAACTCTGGCGAAACCAATCCAGAACGTCAGGAGCCACAGTCATAATCATCATGACCATACCTGTATAGAGTCCTAAAAACACCACCACTCCTGAAAGGCAATAGAAAGTGAATGCTTTATTACGGAACGCTCCGAGATTAAAGAGACCCCCTTGAACGTTGGTGGGTGGAAGCCGTCGTTCTATCAACTGGGAAATGGGTCGGTCAAATAGGTATCCAGGAGTGCTTGCTGTAACATACTATGTTGGCCACCCCCAGGGTAGCGAGCAAGATAAATCCAAATACACGAACCGTCCATTTAAATCTGATATTGAATGAGCGAACGCGAACAGTACTACCACCGACCAGAACAAACCCAACCAACGGAATCAATTTTTGTGACGCTGCAGGAAACACAGTGCTGCCGAACGAAGACCCAAAAGCGGTGAGCCCCAAAGCAAGGCCGCGTCTCTTAGAGGAGAACCAGTGCGACACGACGACGAGCGCGGGACCAACGATGATACCGCATGACAGTCCCATACCAAGACCTTGCACGAGAAAGAACTGCCAGTATTGCGTGCATTCTGCGGTTAAGAAGGTGCATGCAACCAGGATGCAGCTAGCGGTGAAGAACGGTATCTTGAAGTATCCTAGGTCAAATAGTCTTCCCGTCGCAAGCGCCGGAAAGTATATAAGCGCGTACTGAGGAAGACGTAAACAAGGTAGGATTACTGGATGGAGAATTATCCGTGCCTGCAGTGAACCAATCCACGATCTAGGGGATACAATAGATTGGTTAGGAGGTTACATCAAAGAATCATAGCATCTTACATGGTTGAAGGAGAAAGGTTACTTAGTAAAACCTCCTCGTAATACGCTTGAAAGATCTGAAAGGCGGGACATCGTAGGAACTGCAATAGTATCTTGGTAGGGCTTACTCACACCCCATGTATTGGACATACCGAACCTGATGAAATCTCTTGAGCAAAGTTGGGGAGAAAGAAAACTGAGAAAAGCTCACGTAGAAAATGTAACTAGTGTGACGCTGTGTATCGAAAACTTCAGTGATCATTTCAGATAATTAACCGCGTACTGACGCAACAACCACCATCCATGCCCTCAGTCCTCCATCTGGTGCTTCACCGTGACCAAGATCGATTACAGATTTGCGTGAGGTCTGCTCCTGCTTCTCTTGGGGGGTTACTATTTCATGTAACTCAGAGTAATATGAGCCTTCAGGTTCTTTGAATGCAGAGTCAATAAAATCCTCGATGTTTAGTGAGTGTTTCTCCGACATAGCACATAGACAGGGTCAGAAGCGGTGGGATAGGAGAGGGAAAACGACTATTGAAGTCTTGCTTCCCGAAGTTATGTATGCATGGTATTTCATATGGCTTTTCCTACAACCTATTTGCAGAACCTGGAATGACAGTACTGATTTAAGTTGATAACAATGACGGTACAACACAAACGTACGCACTAAACACGGTAATTGGACTTGCTGGCCGATCTGCGTGGCAGCTTCTCAGGTCGGCTGGTAACGAAGGACGGCACTTACCATTCAGCGTTTTTGGTAAATGTCGTCGCACATCTAGAAGGTTAATAACACAGCGTAGTGGTCCCCACGCTCCTACATGGCAGCCGTCATACAATCCTTTTCTCGATGGCGGGGATGATATAGTACACATGCATGTCCGAAAGATCTGTAGAAAATGATATTATTAAGACATTACCCTGATGATGTGCTGAGTACTGATTTGCTGCATGATGCACCTATCCCCCGCTGGATTCCATCTCGATGGTAGGGGCCGGAACGGTAGAATTATATGCCGCCCCCGGAGAAAACCCAACCCAGGTGGGTGGTCCGTCATTCTAAGACAGCACGACCAAAGGTTTAGGAACTGCCACATGACTCAGAACCTACTACTTAGTTCCGCTCCTGATTCCATTTTACCTGCTGTCATGTATATCCAGTAATGTCTGATCCGGGTTGTTTAGAAAAGTGAAGCACAAATCCGAGTTTTCCATATGAAATTCCCAACACTAAAAAGTTCGACCGGAACAGTAACGGTGACGTAATACTAGCTGGAGCGTGACAAAGTCACATGTCACGTCAATCACAAACAATTTCGTCGAAAATTTTGAAGATCAGGCTGCAAAGTCATTTCAAAACATCGTAATGGCATTTGGTGTGTTCATGTCTTTTTTGCTGTTGCAAACTCCTCGATGAACTTCTTTCTCTAATATTTGATATGTAGGAGCATCAGGCAATCGTGGTGGATTTGGTCGAGGAGGGGGACGCGGTGGTGGTGGTGGACGCGGTGCACCAAGAGGAGGAGGCAGAGGGGGTGGAGGGGGTGGTCGTGGTACGCTTATGTGTTGATTTATTATATTTTCTGTCATTGATCAATCTATTTAGGTGGTGGTCGTGGTGGAGGTTTCAGTGGTGGACGAGGTGGTGGAGGTGGCCGTGGTGGTGGTCGGGGCGGTGGTAGAGGTCGTGGAGGCCCAGGAGGCGGAGCTAGGGGTGGTGCGAAGGTCATCCTCGAGCCTCATAGGCATCCCGGTATTTTCATCGCCAAAGGGAAAGACCATCTCCTTGTCACGAAGAATCTCGTTCCTGGAGAAAGTGTTTATGGCGAGAAGCGGATATCCATCGAAGGCGGCGTCGATGACACGAAGGTCGAGTATCGCGTATGGAATCCCTTCCGGAGTAAGCTGGCAGCAGGTGTTTTGGGTGGTATGGAGAAAATTTTTGTTGAACCCGGAAAGAAGGTTTTGTACCTCGGTGCTGCTAGCGGCACGAGTGTCAGTCACGTAGCAGACATCGTTGGTCCTGTGAGTCACATTGTCCTCCTTCGCCTCACGATCCATGTTGAACACTCTTATAGGAAGGTGTTGTTTATGCTGTTGAATTCTCGCCACGGTCAGGTCGTGATTTGATCAACATGGCAAAAAAGCGAACTAACGTCATTCGTGAGTATTTTTCAAATGATGGTTTGCAACACACTAATATCTGTGATAGCTATCGTAGAGGACGCCCGTTTTCCTAACAAATACCGGATGCTGGTGTCAACGGTAGATGTCATATTCGCAGATGTTGCGCAACCCGATCAAGCACGGATTGTCATCCTTAATGCACAGTCTTTCCTAAAAAATGGTGGCCACGTGGTCATTTCCATCAAGGCTAGCTGTATAGATTCAGTAGCTGCACCCTCCGCCGTTTTTGTGCAAGAGGTACAAAAGCTACGGGAAAACAAGTTCAAGCCTATCGAACAAATTACACTTGAGCCCTACGAACGTGATCACGCTATGGTTGCCGGTGAGTAGCGTCTGCGCTTGTCTGCTGATTGTGTCTTACATTGATTATATAGCTCAATACCAACGACACGCATAAAATGTGTATACACCTGCTGCTTGTTTTGAATCATGGGAAGCACCTCATCATTTGTCTGTCATTAAAAGTATTTGTGCTCGCATTGTGGATGCGAATTTGTTTCTTTTGTCTAGTATTGTATTGAATCTTCCCTCTGTACTTATCTGAATTTCGGAGGAGTCGGCAGGCATATAAGGCAGCGTTTGGTCCCGCGATATCCACGTGTCAGTTGAGGCACACGTTAGTCTAAATAAACAGAACAGTATACCGTCACTGTACCTCCCATTAAAATTCTACAAAACCACCATCGCAAATTGTCTCAGGGACCCGCTCGGCCTGGAAAAAATAATAATAAGAGAGGGCAGATGAGACCTCCTCAAGCTCAAATAGTAGACTTCGGTACACCGCCCGGCACACCTCCGCGCACGTCTTCTGATTTTGAGGAAATCCACTACCCTCCCTCCCACCCATCTTACTCCAGCACCACAGGAGACTATAAGCACGAAGAACTACTACCATTACACTACATGAACGAGGACACCTCGACAAGGCGGAGGGTAGCCAGAGGGCCCGGTAGTAGCGGCGGTTTCATGAGCGGCGATGAACATGAAAGCGAAATGCACTACGACGACGAAGGGAAGGACGTGTACTCAAAGCTAAGGCATGCCAAGGGCCGAGTCAGCAGTGGGCGTGTTCACAAGCCTCCTCCCCCGCCTCCAACATCAATAGTACGTACCTTCTTACTGTCGCCGCCTGCTGCGCATTGACTTCGGGCGCCTTCTTAGACAGAATTTATATCCCAGAACCTAGAGCATATCCCGCCTGCCATCTATACTCTTCTCTCGTGCTGGACCCGCTTCCATAGAATAGGCCATGCCAACACCGTTGTCTGGGACGAAGCGCATTTCGGCAAGTTTGGCTCGCATTACCTCAAGCGCGAGTTTTATTTTGATGTTCACCCTCCGCTCGGGAAGATGCTTGTCGGCCTGGCAGGTTTACTGTCGGGTTACAATGGGCACTTCGAGTTTAAAAGCGGTGAGGTGTATAATGACAATGTTCCGTATGTGGCCATGCGGGTTATGATGGCGATTTTTGGCGTGGCCTTGGTTCCGCTAGGATGGTATACTGCAGTTGAGCTGGGAATGAGCTCGTGGGCTTGTCATCTGGTTGCGCTTATGGTTTTGTGCGGTGAGCATCAGATTCGCAATTTGGAGGATGCCGCCGCTTCATGTTCTGCCTGCAGATGTTGCCTGGTTGTGTATATCGCGTTTCATTCTGCTGGATTCAATGCTCCTCTTCTTCACTTTCACCACGATCTTTTTCCTGACGAAATTTCACAATCAACAGTACCAGTGTGTATTTGACAATTCTTAACTACGACTTAACGCTTACACTCGCAACAGATCGTTCTCTTTCGACTGGTGGATGTGGCTTGTATTTACAGGCATATCCATCGGGTGTGTAACAAGGTCTGACACTTTTGTTTCCCAAATGCGCCTTCGCTAAATGTATACCAGCGTCAAATGGATCGGATTGTTCGTGACTGCTGTGGTTGGCTTGTACACTATCGAGGATCTCTGGGAGAAGTTCGGTGATCTTCGCATGTCCTATGTAAGTTGCCACTCTTATGCACTTTGCTCTTATTAACTGACACACCGCACAGCGAGATCAAATCCGACACTGGTTTGCTCGCGTGCTCTGCCTGATTATCCTTCCGATCACAGTGTACATGATGTCCTTCAAGTTACATTTCCTGATCCTGAATCATTCAGGTCCTGGCGACTCTACGATGAGTTCGCTGTTCCAAGCGAAGCTTGTCGGCAATGATTTTGCCACGAACCCACGAGGTTAGTTTTATTCCTTGCATAAATTGGAACATAACTGATGCAGGCACGCAGACGTTGCCTTCGGCTCAAAAATCACGTTGAAAGGCATGGGCTGGGGAGGAGGTCTCTTGCACTCCCATGTTCAAACCTATCCCATCGGTTCAAACCAGCAACAGGTTACTTGCTATCACTATAAAGATGATAACAACCACTGGACCGTCCTTCCCACTTGGGAAGAACCCGAATACAATCCAAACAGCGAGTTGCGGTTCCTCCAGAATGGCGACGTCATCCGCTTACAACATGTACCCACAACGCGAAACTTGCACTCGCACTCGGTGGCAGCACCCGTGACAAAGCTTAACAACGAAGTTTCATGTTATGGGAACTCGACTGTTGGGGATTTCCACGACTATTGGGTGGTCGAGGTTGTCGATGATATTAAGACAGGCAGCCAGGATGTGTCGAGGATTCATTCGCTTACATCCAGATTGCGGTTCAAACATCAGGCTCTGGGGTGTTACCTATCCTCTTCGAATGCTGTCCTACCACCGTGGGGCTTCAAACAGCTTGAAGTCAGCTGCACTAAGGAGAATGACCCGGAAGATATACGCACATACTGGAACGTGGAGAGTCACTGGAATGACCGATGTGAGCGTCAATTCTCTTAAATGGAAATATAAGGCTGATCTATGGTCATTGAGTGCCCCCTGGCGATGCGAAGTTCTACAAGTCTTCGTTCCTCCGTGACTTCTGGCATCTCAATGTAGCTATGATGACGTCTAACAATGCACTTGTCCCCGATCCCGATAAGGAGGATATCCTTGCGTCGAGTCCCACTGACTGGCCTTGGATGCGGCTAGGCCTCAGGATGTGTGGCTGGGGAGATAATCAACCAAAGTATTACCTTCTCGGGACACCTATCATCTGGTGGGGCAGTACTATCAGCATGATAGCTGCCGTTGTTGTGGTCGGCGCATACCTACTGCGTCAACAACGCAAGTACATCGATATGACTCCTCGTAAGCTCGTTCGCCTTCTATGTCGCAATTATGCGTTGACTCATCGTCTCAGAACAATGGGATCATTTCCTGTATGTTGGAAAAATTGCTGCCTACGGGTGGTTCTTGCATTACTGTGAGTCTGAAGATGTTCGTTGATGTTAGGTGCTCACACCCGCTCAGTCCCGTTCTTTATCATGGGCCGCGTAACTTATGTTCATCACTATGTACGTGTGTGAATTGCATTTGAAAGAGCTCCTACTAACTAACTGAATAGCTTCCCACTCTCTATTTCTCCGTTTTAATGCTCGCTCACCTTCTTGACCACTTCATTTTCTCCGCACGCTGGAAGGGCAGTACGAAGCGTGTTGCCTTCGGTATCTGCGCATTCTTGATCGTCGGAAACTTCTGGTGGTTCAGAGGCATGGCATGGGGTATTGATGGACCGATCAATGATCACTGGGGCCTAGCATGGCGCAAAGTAAGTCTGTTTTATATAACTGCTAGGGCGCATGCTGACTGACGATAATTAGACTTGGAACATATATAATGCATAGATTTGTTCTCGGGTGGGCTGTATACTTGTCCAGTGAGATACTCTTAGCAATGGATGCATGAATTAGCTAGTGCGCATTGTGACCCCATGACCAAAATGAGGTTTCCACGAGGCGGGAGCCTTGTGCCTACAGCAAAATACCCACATGGCAACTACACTTTGATATTATTTCGCTAGTAAATTCAGAACGTTGAGTGCGGGACCCGAATGAGAATCTAGAAATGGAATTAATTTATCGCGCCAGCTTTGAAATGAGGTGGATTGTGGCTGTGCAGGACGGAATCACACGATTTTCTTCCGCGTGATCCCGAATTATTCAGTTTTGAAGTTGTGAAAGCTGCCGTGTCCTTGTCGGTTCATTCACGGTCCATCTTCTCTTCTTCCCTCACCTCTCACTGTCTTCGCCGTCCTCAACAAATGGCCTCTCTTGCGCGGTTCCGTCCTGCCACTCGTCGCATTGTCAGTCAAGCTATACTCCTTAATATTCAGACTGACATCATCCAATTTCGCAGCCTGCCTTTGTGCGAGCCATTCAAACGTCCGCGGACACCACTCAATTGCAGGACACCATCGAGGATCACTCAAAACCATTCACCGTGAAGCTTCATGAAGACTCCTTCCGCTCATATCAATGCGAGACCCCTTCTCTCGAGGTTGAGGTGAAAAAGGATGAGCTCCTGAAGATGTACAAGGACATGCAGACAATGCGTCGAATGGAGATGGCTGCTGATGCCCTTTACAAGGCTAAGCTCATTCGTGGTTTCTGCCATTTAGCTATTGGCCAGGTACTTCTTCTCAATCATCTGAGTAGCAAGCTTTGCTGACTTTATCCCTAGGAAGCTGTCTCCGTTGGTCTTGAGTATGGTATTACGCCTGAAGACCGTGTCATTACTGCCTACCGGTGTCACCCCTTCGCCGTCATGCGTGGCGGTACCATCAAGGGCGTTATTGCTGAGCTTCTTGGTCGCCAGGCCGGGATGTCTCACGGCAAGGGTGGCTCTATGCACATCTTCACTCCCTCGTTCTTCGGTGGTAATGGTATCGTCGGTGCTCAGGTGCCCGTAGGAGCAGGTATCGCGTTCGCACAGAAATACCTCGGCAACAAAACCGCAACATTTGCACTCTACGGTGACGGTGCAAGTAACCAAGGACAGGTCTTTGAGGCATTCAACATGGTATGATTATGTTGACTAATATAAGGAACCCTGTCTAATAAAGACACCTAGGCCAAACTTTGGGATCTCCCCGCTGTCTTCGTTTGTGAGAACAACAAGTATGGAATGGGTACTTCTGCCGAGCGCAGTTCCTCCAACACCGAATACTTCACTCGCGGTGACAAAATCCCAGGTCTCCAGGTTAGCACATCCTTCCTCCCATCCTTTTCAGACTTTATTCATTCGTGTCTTCAGGTCAACGGTATGGACATCATCGCTTCCAGGCATGCAGTTCAATACGCTCGTAAATGGGTGACGGAGGGCAACGGCCCACTTCTTATGGAGTTCGTCACCTACCGCTACGGTGGACACTCAATGTCCGACCCCGGTACCACTTACCGTACCCGTGAAGAGGTGCAGCGGATGCGTAGCACCCAGGATCCCATCCGCGGCCTCCAGCGCTACATCGAGGAGTGGGGTCTTGCCTCCGAGCAGGAGCTCAAGGTCTGTTGCTTGCTAATCGCTTCTCATTGGATTTTTATTAACGATCATGTTCGTAGCAACTCGACAAGGACGCCAAGGCTGAGGTTGACCAGGCCGTCGAGGAGGCTAAACAATCCCCTGAGCCATTGGTCAAGGATCTCTGGACAGACATCTACTACAAGGGCACAGAGCCATCATTCATGCGTGGTCGTGAGCGCGAGGAGGTACACTATTACTGATTAGCTGCTGGATTCCTGATGTTATAAGCATACTTTAGACTCTTCATTTATCATTTGTTGCATTCTGCCTTAGTACATGGATGTTCCTACCATGGCAATCAACGCTATTTCCAGTGTTACTTGTGCAAAATTGCCCTGGCCATTGGAGATATGGAGAATCCCGGTGCTTAGCATGTGAAAGGACTTCAGAGGCTCGAAACCTGATTTTCCTCTTTGTCTGCTTTGTCACGCTGCTACAGTTGACGACGTTCAATTGCGTGCATGAAACGTACCAAAATCTGCTGCAAAGATCTCGTTAATCGGCGTTGACATTGATCATGGAGGCTATGGTAACTTGAAAGAGGTGCGAGAAATAATATCAGGACGTCTCAGGCTGATAATGGTTGCCAGACGACTTTCTCCTTTGTTTCATTGACAGCATTACGACTTGGACTAGTCGAAACCTGTTCTGATCATGATGGATTGCATGGTCGAAACTGATCAGTCTGATTTTATGTAAGTCGTACCACCTAACTATTATTTTGACTCGGGTCAAAACATTCAAAGGCGTGGTTTTATTTCCGCGCACGCTACAACATAACGGTTTCATGTGTACCGACATCCAGTGGCTTAACCATCCTTCGTTAGACTTCTGTGCAGTGCGCACAGAGGCTGAATCCCGTGTTTTTTTTCCGACTCTTTCGTGATGGACACTGGCATATCAGGAATCAAACAAGCGATGGTGAGTTAATCTTCGGCTAGTTCGAAGAATCAGATCTATCAGACAAGAATACCTCGTGTACCGGTAGTGTCCAAAAATGCCATTTCTAACTTCCCCCCGATAATATCGAAAGTGCTTACTACAGTGGCTTAAAGTGTTTCAAAAATGCACCTACTTATTACAACGCGAACGCCCTTGGCGTTCATACGACCATCTGGCTTCGAGCCTCCAGTTCGCCAGCCACACGCCGACGCCAATCGCTTGAATGACCGTAGTCTCGAATAATCCCAGTTGGTGGCCGCTAATCGTCTGGAACATTTCGTGCAGCCATTTCATAGGTTTGTGGAGAGCAAGTGATGTTGATGCTATCTCACTCTTTTATGGGGTTTCGCAGTCGCATCCTCTGTGGTGGTGGTATATGATTGGGGTGGGTGGGCTACACAATAGTATTTTTTACGCGAATCATTGATTGTCGGCCTATGGCATTCTAGCATTAACATTCGGGAAAGAGGTATGTTACTGTCAGAGCAGCCATCTCACTACCAATGGATTTACAGATTGATCTACTCTGGGTGAGCGTGGTGCCATATCAGAAGAGCGACAGGGCTAAAGTTGCCAGAGGCAACGCTGGTCTATCGTGGCTCTTCTATCTCTCGGTGTACATAATATACTTCTACACTTTGATCAGGGATACTAACCTCAACTTAAAAACTAGGTGCGCTACATCGGAATTCTATGCTCTGTGTAGGTTTGCGAGGTCAACAAAGTGGCACTGCGCTAATAAGTCATTTGACAAAACTCAGCGACAATATCCTGAGTATGTGGCCTTGCATACCCTGCGTTTGTCTCTTCTGACCGACTCCAGTGGGTGTCCCGACATTCTCACTGACAGACATAGTGAGCCTGCCTGTCATTCCACGACGTCCCACTAAGTATACTTCTATGTAGGGGTGAGACATATTCTAGATGAGCATCTTGGTTTAACCACTGTAACAGCTGTAAGTTCATTTGTAGCATTGAGCTGTCCCATAATAACTATGTTTTGTAGGCATTGTGGTTTTCCAAACACATTTGTTCGCGAGTTTGATCGCAAATGTCATGCTGAGCGGTGAGCTCCTCGGTGCAGTACCTCGATGATAATTAGTTGACTGCGCTATCATTAAAGTTATCGTGGCTGTTCGGTTACATGCCATGTATCAGCGATCGACAAAGATGTTCATCTTTCTCATCGTAGTCATTCTGGCTGTCAACTTCACATGCGGGGTGATCAGCATCACGATCAGCAGTCGTATTTCCGGAGGTGGGCTTTCATTGGGATGGAGGAGCACAACAGGCTCACATAATTAATGCCAGAGGAGTTCATCCTGTCCGGCACCTATCAATGCGAGTACATGGGTTATGAGCTATTTCTGATGTCCATGACATGGATACTCGGAGCTGTATGGGAGGTCCTCGCACTAAGCCTTGCAGCGTGGGTTGCTGTAAAACGCTTCCGTGAACTACCACGAAGACCAGAAGGATCGGTCATTGGGGATTGTTTCACGGTGCTATTAAAATCTCATATATTTTACTTTGCAGTGTGAGCGCTTAAGCCTTGTGTGCGATTTTTTCCTGCTGAAATTCCTTGTATACTAGATTTGTTGTTGTTGCTTTTTTGAATATGGCCTGCATACTGTCTCCAATGTTCTTGGTGCGCAAATCCGCGACTGACTCATATGCATCTGATTATTTCTACAGAGCTCGGTAACTTTTATTGGGCTTTCTCAAATTGTTTCATTCGCGCAGATGTTTGTGCTGGGACCACGCCTCATCCTTAGCGTTCGGGAATACCACGCTGAGCTTGTGGTAGACTCTGACGCAGGAACTGGCATGACTGCAATTGCCTTCCAAGCAGGCATACAGGTGTCATCTGCCAATGGTGGCGATGTGTAGCCAAACAAGCGTTCCAAAACAGGCATCGGGAAGGGACAATACTCTAGGGTTTCGTTAATGGTACCAATTTAGTGTTCGGAAATGATTCTGCAAGCTGCGTCATGACAGGGAATATTCTATTTCTACAATGTTGGTGCAAATCCAATGCAGCAGGCGGGCGTTATTATTGCACTGCGCGCACGATCCAAAGACCGTGTGATGGGCAAGGTCCATATTTCAGTACATGTTGCGAGAGTTGCTGGGGTCGCGGAGGTGTATCATTCACTTTGAGATTCAGTGAAAGGACGCTTCTATCCCTGTCCTCGGCGACATCACGTCGAACATCACCCCGCAAGCAGTCTTTTGTCAACACCAAGAACGAAAGCAGAAATACCACTTTACGTACGTTCCCTCAAAGTCTGGTGCATGAGGCAAGTTGCAGGTAGTCAGACAGAGATAGTGAGTTTGCCTGCCATTCCTCGACCGTCCCGCTAAGTATACTTATACGTAGGGGCGAATCCAGTCGAGATGCTTGGTTCAATAAGTAACCACTTCGACAGCTGCGAGTTCATCTGTAGCATTTAGTCTTCTGATGCTAGCCGGTGACTATGTGTTATCGAGAAAGATCTTTCTCATCGTAGCCATCCTGGCTGTCAATCTCGCATGTGGAGTGATTGACGACATGACCGGCAGTTATTTTTCGTTTCGGCGGGTGAGTTTAATAGGCTCACGGGACTCAGGGGAGTTCGTCCTATCCGGCAACGGTTGCGCGCTTATGAGCCGTAATGTACGGCAACTCTCACTGAGTACATCCGTCTGTCATGCTTGAAACATGGCTGAGGAGGGTACGGTTTCGACTCCCCGCCTTACAGACTTTTCTTTGATAAGCTCAGCAAATTTGTTTTTGGAATTTTGAATTATCATATAATCATACTTCCATTTTCAACACCAACAACTATAAGGTAGTATATCCGATAAGTACTCCCGCCCGTCATGCTTGAAACATGGCTGGGGGAGAGCGGCGTTCAACTCCTCGCTCGTCATGGCTGAAACATGACCTCGGGAGACTTCTTTTTGATAAGCTCAGTAAATTTGTTTTTTGTTTCGAATCATCATGCTTCCATTTTGCACATCAACAACTATCTAGTAGTATATCGCATAAGTACTCCCGCTGGTCATGATTGAAACATGGCTGAGGGAGAGCAGCGTTCGAGTCCCTGTTTGTCATGCTTGAAACATGACGGAAATTGATTTTGATAGCTCAGTAAATTTGCTTTTTTGTCTCTCCAATTATCATACTTCCATTTTCATCATCTATAACTATTTGGTAGTGTATCGGATAAGTACTCCCGCCTGTCATGCTTCAAACATGGTTGAGGGAGAGCGGCGTTGCTTGATATGACTACCGGACAGCAGTGTTCAAGTTCGACTCCATCCCAGATCCTTTTTTGTCCTTGTGATAAGCCCAGTAAATTTATTTTTTGTCATGAATTATCATGCTTTCCATTTTCCACATTGACCATTGTCAAAAAAGGTTTCTCTCAGTCATGTTTCGAGCATGACGAGCGGGGAGGCGAATGTCGTTCTCCCTCAGTCATGTTTCAATCATGACATGACAAGCAGGAGTACCTATCCGATACACTACCAGATAGTTGTCGAATGTTGAAACTGGAAGCATGATGATTCGAGACCAAAAAACAAATTTACTGAGCTTATCAAAAAAAAAGTTGCCGGAAGTCAGGTTTCAAGCATGACAAGCGGGGGACTCGAATGCCGCTCTCCCGAGTCAGCCCTTGACCGATATACTACCATATAGTGGTTGGTGTTGAAAATTGAAGTATGATAATTCAAACTTCCAAGAACAAATTTGCTGAGCTTATCAAAAAAAAGTCTCCCGAAGTCATGTTTCGAGCATGACAAGCAGGGAGCCGAACGCCGCTGTCCCTTAACCATGTTTCAAGCACGGCAGGCGGGAGTACTCATCCGATATACTACCAGATAGTTGTGGAAGTTGAAAATAGAAGCATGATAATTCGAAGCAAAAAACAAATTTACTGGACTTATCAAAAATAGTCTCCCGAGATCATATTTCAAGCATGACAAGTGAGGAGTCGAACGCCGCTCTCAGCCATGTTTCAAGCATGACGGGAGGGAGTACTTATCCGGTATACCACCTGATAGTTGTCGATTTGAAAATGGAAGCATGATAATTCGAGAGAAAAAAAAATTTACTGAGATTATCAAGAAAAGTCTCCCGAAATCATGTTTCGAGATGGACGGGAGTACCTATCCAATAAACTACTGATAGTTGTTGATGCTGAAAATGGAAGCATGATCCTTCGAGAGACAAAAAACAAATTTACTGAGCAGTGAGTTTATCAAAAAAGTTTCCCAAGTCATGTTTCAAGCATGACAAGCGGGGACTCGAACGCCGCAGAGACTCCCAGAGGCATGTTTCAAACATGACAGGCGGAGTACATATCCGATGCACTAGCAGATAGTTGTCAATGTTGAAACTGGAAGCATGATAAGTCGCGATAAAAAACAAATTTACTGAGCTTGTCAAAAAGAGTCCCCCGAAGTCATGTTTCAAGCATGACCAGCGGGGGTCGAACGCCGTTCTCCTTCAGCCATGTTTCAAGCATGACGGGAGGGAGTACTTACACGATATACATACTACCAGATAGTTGTTGGTGTTGAAAATGGAAGTATGATAACTCACGACAAAAAACAAATTTACTGAGTTTATCAAAAAGGTCGTGCGAAGTCATGTTTCAAGCATGACAAGCATGCAGTCGAACGCCGCTCTCCCTGAGCCATCTTTTAAGCATGTCGAGCGGGAGTACTTATCCGGTACACTACCAAATACATACTTAGTTGTCGATGAGTTGAAAATGGAAGCATGATACAGTAGTAGAAATGGTCATAATGCATAATAATTTATAAAAAACGAAAGAGTCATGTTTTGCCCATATACCACCACTATGCATTATGAGCAGAACATGATGCAAGACATTTCTGCCGTGGTGTGTGAATTTATATGTTGAAAGTTGGTTTGTTATCGAATTCTTTTGTCATTTGTTCATTATGCATTGTAATTCGAAACAAAAAAAACAAATTTACTGAGCTTATCAAAAAAAGTCTCCCGAAGTCATGTTCCAAGCATGACAAGCATCGCGTCGAACGCCGCTCTCAGGCTCCCTGAGCCATGTTTCAAGCATGTTGAGCGGGAGTACTTATCCGGTACACTACCAGATAGTTGTCGATGTTGAAAATGGAAGCATGATAATTCGAAACAAAAAATAAACTTACTGACCTTATCACAAAAAGTCTCCCCCATGTTTCAAGCATAACAAGCGGGGAGTCGATCGCCGCTCCCCCTACGCCATGTGCGACTTAGCAATGCGGCAGACCGATTGCATGACAGGATAAAAATGCGTGAGACTTGAAAAAGTACAAACAACATAGTGGATCGTGGCTCGAATACAGATCATGTACCGGATATTGTTTGGTGGGCTGAGTCATTGAGCATGGTGAGCGAGCCTACTAGTATGGGTCTCGTTGAACATACTCAATCGAGGGTATTTCAGGCCAGAACCAACATAATATGCACTTCTCGGAGGGTGTCGGAGCTCCGTGCGACTGTAGTACTAGTAAGAGCTTGTAATATTTTGACATCGAAATTCGGCCGGCCCATCGGTAAAGACTTTGCTTGATCTTCAGCGTACGGTGTTAATAATATGTGATCCAAGGAATATAGCTAGAAGATACCGTAGGATTTGTACTACAAATTGTGTCCCGTTCGGAAAGAATCCTCGTGACGGGGAGGAATTCTGTTTTCACTAGGTATAGCTAATGATAGGATGATCTCGATAAGTGGATGTCTGGCGTTTTTCGTCGCGTTGGCGGTGTGGGCAAGGTTCCAGTAGTACAGAATATGAGCCTCTTGCCTCTGAATGCACACGAGCATACTGCTGGTGATAGTTGTCAGTGTATGTGGGTGGGTGGAATGAGTTTTGCCGCTGCCACGCATCTGTCGGAAGTTTAGTTTGTCATTAGCAAGAAGCTGAATTTAGAGATGTAAACGACCGCAGATAGGACATCGTCGATATCGCGGAGTGTGGCATAAATGTTTGCGAAATAGATTGAAGTTCAAGTTCATGTCGGGAGCTGAAACCGTATGTCCGTTCCAGCACAATCGCCTCCACCTCCACCTAGTTCGTCTCGAAATGCAGGCACCCCGGCCTCTGCGCTACAGACTCGAAATCCAATAACCATTCGCCTGCGCAAAATCCTGGGTACAAATTTTACAGATGAAGCAACGACTGAAGCGCTCCAGACATTGTCAGAGCTGTATGGCACCCAGTCTCCAACATTGGTATCAGATTCTAAAGCACGGACTGCTGAGGACCAAGTTTCGGATGATGACTGGAGTGATGAGGATGCCAATACCAGGCTAGCGGCCGAGGACCATAGGGAAGGCTTGAACGAGACCGCATCGAGGGCACGCAAGAATCTTCGTCGAGATCTGGAGAGTAACCTTGCACAAGGTAGCCATCAATTTCTTCAAGCATTCGGCGAAGTGGATCAAGTGTGTGTGTCAGTCTCATACGTCGCTCAAGAATCATCTAACAACGACGACACTGTTTGTAGAGACTCGATGACCTACAGAAGCACATTGCTGCCATGCGTATTGCCTGTGGTGAAGCCGAAACGCAGCTGAGGCTTTCTAACGAGGCCAGCCAGTCTCTGCTTGATCGTGCAGAGAGCTTGAGGAGTGAAAGGTATGATACTGTATGTCTTGGATGTATTCTTGCTGGCCATTCACGAATTACACAGGGAGGAAGTCGAGACGCGCAAATCTATTGTCATGCTCTTTCTACTTCGTTTCACGCTCAGCAATGAAGAAGCTGAAGCTATAACCTCGCGGGATGTCCCCATCAGTCCCCGTTTTTTTGAAGCAATGAACAAGGCAGAGCGTATTCGTAATGACTGCAGGGTACTCATGTCTGGCGAAGACGGACCCACAAAAGCCGGGTGGGTGGTATTCTATGACATCCAGTGATGTTGCGTGAATAGCATTCGTACTTACAGATTGGACATCATGGCGTCAACTTCTTCCTACCTCGAACAAGGCTACGAGAAGATATATCGCTGGTGTTCTTTTGAATTCCGTCAGATGGGGCAAGATATTCAACTTGAAGTTGACTCGACTATGCGACAAGCTATTAGCCGCCTTTTGCAGCGTCCAGAATTACTCTCGTGCGTATCTACTGTTGGTGAATTTTTGGTCTCTAACCTCAACTATGTTTGCCCTCAGCGAAGCACTTGCTTTCTTAACGCAAACACGCCAAACAGCTTTGCTAAGCGCATTCCTGGGTGCGTTAACGCGAGGCGGTCCCTCGGGCCTCCCGCGTCCCATTGAACTGCACGCACATGATCCCATTAGATATCTTGGTGATATGCTTGCATGGGTCCACCAGGCTATCGCCGCAGAATGTGAATTCCTAGAAAGCCTATTCGGGCTTGGAGGGCAAGAAGACGAAGGTAGAGCAAGGAGGATGGTTGGCGCTGTACGGACCTATGAAGGAAGTGAAGAAGAGGGATGGGTCAAAGAACTTCTTAACTCTGCAGTAACGAAGTTGTGCACTCCGCTCAAGGTATGTCTGCCATTGGTCGTACAGTAAATTAGGTTCATGTGTGTTACTAGGTGCGTGTGCAGCAGACTGTGCGTTCGCAGGAAAGCAGCATCGTCTCATACAAAGTTGCGAATCTACTGCAATATTACATGCTCACGATGCGGCGCACTATAGGGGAGGATGCTCTTTTGTCGGCGACTTTGAAAGAGTGAGTTGGTTGCTCTGTTTTATTCGGGTACACCCTCATCCTTTTTTCGATAGAATTACGGAGGTGAGCTACAAGGTCTTCTTCGATGCTATCGAGGCCCAAGGCCGCGCCCTCCTACGAATCCACCTGGTAAGTTATTCATCATGAATAGATTAATGCCTTTTCAAGCGATTTTTAGGACCCAGATGACCCATCTTTGACTCCGCCACTCCCAATCCTGGAGCATGCACAGCTCCTCCGCGAAATCATGCATGTCTATGACTCCTCTGTTCTCGATGAGACCGCGTCAGAGCCTGGACAGAGCTTCGACCGTATCCTGGATGTAATGCTCGATCCAGCCATGGAAATGTGTGCCGCTGCTGCCGATGAGAAAACGAGGTATCGCCCACAATGGGACCGGGCTGTGTTCGTGCTTAACTGCTGGTGTTATCTCCAAGTAGGTTTCTCACCCTTGTCGCACACTTTTCTCAGCTAATTGAAGTTAGAATGTGCTGGAGGCATTTGCGTTCACTGCGGAAAAACGCCGTGCCATCCAAGAAAAAATTGACGAAAGGGTGAGGCTTTTGGAGGATGAGCATGTGAGTTTACTGCATTTCATTTCATTTCGTCTCAACTTTTACTCATCTTTCATACAGTATGAGAACATTCTCAGAGATGCCTCGTTATATGACATCGTTGCCATCATCAATTCCAGGTCACCTTCTGTAAGTGCCGCACACCACTCCCAGCTCACGCATATCTAAAAGCCCACGCACAGGATCCACTTTCTCATTTGATTCCCGGGCAACAGCTACAGCCCACCCTCGCGAGATTCTCTCTGTGGCTTTCCAGCCTCGAGGTTGTACATTCACCACGTCTATCAGCGTTATCGTCACCGTCCTTACACTCCACCATCCACCGCGTATCTCTAGTTCGCGTGGCAAAAGCCTACGCCAAGGTGTGTGAGGAGGTGAGGAAACCGGAGAACAGATATGAAGCTGCGAGCACGCTGTTGGGCATGGAGAGGCCTTTTGGGCAGGTTGGAGTGCTTTGGGCGATTTTCGGGTTGGAAGAGGAGGGTGAAAGGTCCGCAGTGGACTGAGTTGATCGGCGCATCTAAAATCGGGCATGATCCCGAGGCATGTCTGGTTTTGAGCTGTATGGAGTTAGATAGATATGTTCCGCAGCTCTACCACGTAAATCTGGTACGATTTTAGGTTAGGTTGGATCTGAGTATTACAGGCCTAGGACATGCAATGCATCAAACAAAAATAGCAATAGCACAATCCGTCCTAGATTGTGTCTGATATTCGACGGACACTTACATAAAAAGAACGGGAAGCACCGCCTCCTCAACCATTAACCTGCCAGTGACTCATCACAGACTGCGCCTTTTTCCTTCTTGGCTCTTACATACGTGATCCTCCGATTCCAGCAGTATAGCTTGCGGAACTTTGGAAAAGGCGCGTTTCGCACACTGGACCACTATACTTTAAGATATGCGAGGGAGTCTTTTTGAACAGCCGCGACCTGTCAGCGGCGATTTATCTCCTGCCGAGATGTATCCGCTCGACGGACGCGGGACTTGGGACCTTTGACATAGAAGAGAGAGTAGGCACCAAGCGCAGTTCTCTGGGACGTTGGGCGGCCAGGTTATATTATATCGATGACACGTATACTGGCAAATCATGCCGTCCTGGATGTATCCATTTGTAGGCGGACAATACAATTACTCCTGTGGGGCCCAATTCCTTCACGTGAAGTTGAAAAGCCACCAGTTGCATAGAACGCCTCATTATCGAAACGAGGGCTGCTGTTGACTGCTTCTTTGCGACAGGAAACCTCATGTTTAATAGAGTAGGGATCACCAGGTGCCTAGCGCAGATAGTGAAAGGGTTGGGGTATCCATACAAATTCATGATTTTAGTTCCGAAGCACACCCAAGATATCCAAATTGCTGCGCGTTATGCGCCCACATAAGCTGCTCCGCAGGAATGATATTAGTACTTCCTGTGGGGAAGTGGACCTCATTTCGCAGGGCCAGCCAGAACATGCTGTTACCGAGAGGTCTTTGCTACTCATGGTGTCAAAGTTTACATGACTCCCATTGAACCCTAAAAAAGTTACGCACACATACATTGAAACTGCGCAGATAGATGTTACTGGGTGTCTGGATAAATAGCGAGACAAACCAGTGCATGAAGTTCATTCAATTGACAGCCCGCATGCCTGATACTAATACTGTGCTCATTTTCTCTGCCGCCGCCGCCGCCCTCGCGGTGGTCTTTGCTAAAGCGTTCCTCACCCCAAGGACAAGGGTACACAGCACTGTTCGGTCGATCCGAACAATGTTGAGTCCTCCTGACCTCCACATTTCTGCGTTGCTGCGCGCACGCGCGAAACCGAATCAGCGCCTGGTAAAGGCGCTTGGTATCACAAGCACATTCGTTAGTGGTGATCCAGATGTGCACGACGTCTTCGTCCGCGAAGCCAAGGCCCTCGTAACCACTGTCAGCGCTGGGGTTGGCGGAGATGGATGGTCGAGGCTAATTGATGTTGCTGATACCTGCGTCAGCAGGTTCATCAATACAGAGAGCCTCGATTATGCCACCTTGGTACAATCGGTCACGTTGAGTGTCGTTTTGGCGGGCATACTGGGGGCGGATGTCGAATGCCTGGATCCCACAGACATAGCATTCGTAACTAGCGCCATCAACGAGCGTTGGGCTCGTTCAAAAGCAAATAACGCTCAACCAACGGAGGTCCTCGACCGTATCAATGATCACATCGTCAGATGGGTTCCAGACCGACCCAACCCGCTCAATCTCATCATTCCTGCCTACGAGACGATGTGGCGTGTCGTTGCAATCGCGGTCGTTTATTCTAACCGAGATTGTCGATTGCGGGAAGCATTGATCTCGTACAATGAGAACCCCACTGACTATCAGTTCCGTGCCTTCACAAGTGAAGGAGCGGGAGAAAAGCCTATAGCTAGTGTCGAGGCTATCGTCAGTGAGGTTCTCAGATTGTACCCCCCGACTCGTCACATCACTCGTGCTGTGATAGACGTCCCTTGGTGGAAGCGGCCATTTGTTCCATCCGTAGAGATGGCTGATGTCGAACAAGTGCAGAAGTCGCTTCTTTATGGAAGCGATCCCGAAACCTTCAATCCTATGCGCTTCCACGAGAGCGATTGTGGTCCTAAAAGAGAACAGCTGTATGCATTCGGGTACGGAAAGCTAAAATGCGTCGCGGCAAGCTGGGCGCCATCAGCTGCAGCTGTGATCACAGCGAAGATCATAGCGAGATTAGACAATGTCACGTTGACGTTGAAAGAAGGGCCTCGCATCGGGAAGAGGGAGGGCTGGGAGGGTTGGTCGATCGAAAGAATGACGAAAGACATGTAATGGTGATATTTAGCAGTCAACAGCAATGTATTTCTCCTTGTACTGTAAGCTATGTTTTGTTGAATTACAGCGCGCAAGGATAGCCTTTCGCTCATGTCATATTTTACAAACACTGCCGTGTCGGGTTTGTTTTGCGACCGCGTCCGCTGTGCGCACTGCACTGTCATGGCGATCTAGGCTGAAGAAAAAAAGCTTGAACATATGAAACAAGTCGATACTTTCATATGTGCCTACGATTTCGTCGAAGGGAACGATCAATGATGAATGGCACTGGTGATCAAAACGACAAGGAAGTCAACGATACATGCCATTTTGGGTGTATATCGGAGTTTCAAAATGGGCGGCTCTTGCCGCTTCAGCATGGAACAGGAAAATTTGATGAAAAATCAGCAATTACAGACGCCAATCGATACGCTCACCGGACACAACCCACTATCATCCAAGCACCGTCGACTACAGCAGTCGACCCTTGGATACAAAAAGTAGACTACACTCATGTCAGCGTAAGCGTTCCGACCTTCTCCCGCTGCGATTGACTAATATTATAACACCTTCACTTTACAGAGAAGAAGCACTCCAGGATGTTGCAGAGAATGAGATCGAGTCCAACTGGGACCAGGTTGTAGATAAGTGAGTCAAAGTCCTCTTCCGATTTGACAGAACCATGTCCTGATGCGTTGTAAATCAGCTTCGACAACATGGATCTTAAGCCTGAGCTTCTCCGTGGTGTCTATGCTTATGGGTAAGCGCCTTCATTCATTCTTCAATCAGTTTTGTGTTCATCAATGTTCCTAGTTTTGAGAGACCTTCTGCAATTCAGCAGCGCGCTATCGTCCCTGTTGTAAAGGGTCACGATGTCATTGCCCAAGCGCAATCCGGAACTGGCAAGACCGCCACGTTCTCCATCTCCATCCTTCAGCAGTTGGATATGTCTGTTAAGGGATGCCAAGCTCTTATTTTGGCACCTACTCGCGAGCTTGCCCAACAAATCCAAAAAGTCGTCATCGCACTCGGCGACTACATGAACATCGAGTGTCATGCATGTGTTGGCGGTACAAATGTTCGTGAAGACATGGCCAAGCTTCAGGAGGGTGTCCATGTCGTCGTCGGAACCCCTGGACGTGTATATGACATGATCAACCGGAGGGCTCTGCGCACCGATACTATCAAGATTTTCTGTCTCGACGAGGCTGATGAGATGCTGTCCCGTGGATTCAAGGACCAGATTTACGAGTTGTTCCAGCTTCTACCGCAGGAGACTCAAGTAGTTCTCCTTTCCGCCACTATGCCTGCCGACGTTTTGGAAGTGACGAAGAAGTTCATGCGTGACCCTATTCGAATTCTCGTCAAGAGGGATGAACTGACGCTTGAGGGTATCAAGCAATTTTACATTGCTGTGGAGAAGGAGGAATGGAAATTGGATACTCTTTGCGACCTTTACGAGACTGTGACGATCACCCAAGCAGTCATCTTCTGCAACACAAGGCGGAAGGTCGACTGGCTGACGGAGAAGATGCACGCACGCGAGTTCACTGTATCCGCTATGGTCAGTAATTGCGCCACTATCTCAGTTTGAATCCCATCTGATTTTTTATTTATTTATTTTTTCGCCTAGCATGGAGACATGGAGCAGAAGCAGCGTGAAGTCCTGATGAAAGAATTCCGCTCAGGTTCATCTCGGGTCCTGATCACGACAGATCTCCTCGCTCGCGGTATCGACGTGCAACAGGTTTCTCTTGTCATCAATTATGACCTGCCAACAAACAGAGAGAACTACATTCACCGCATTGGTCGCGGCGGACGTTTCGGACGTAAAGGTGTTGCCATCAATTTCGTGACAACTGAGGATGTCAGAATGTTGAGAGATATTGAACGTGAGTACATTTGCTTACACTGGCGTATGGTATCGGTGCTAAGGTCCACGTGCAGAATTCTACAACACTCAGATTGACGAGATGCCTCTGAATGTTGCGTGAGTTTCTTCCTCCGCTATTAACGCATGATCGGTTCCGGTTCTAACGCCTAGTATTGTAGCGATCTCATCTAGATTTGTCTGGTTTACAAGCCAGACACATATGCCTCTTCCGAAATTGTTACGTTCATTGTTTGGTAGCGAAATTTTGTTGACCGTATGCCATGTAAAAAGTCTTGGTCCTCGCATTGTGTTAATGTCTGCGTAACCGTATCACCTGTTGTTGTGGAAAGAAGATAAATACATCATTCTAACACACGTTGCGCTGTCGCACCCCGCATGCGGCTGACTGAGAGCTGATAGCCGGCAAGAAGCCCATTGGACCGGAGCACAGTGTCCTGTTAATTGCATAGCCTTTCATCCCGCATGTCTAATCGTCCCTGAACCTGTCTGGACGAGATCCCAATTTGATGATCGAGACTGGCAGCGCGAGGCTGTACCGTGTGCTCTCACAGTGTACAGACTTGTCCTACTTTAGTCCCCCCCTCACCCACCCCAAAGCTCTGCTTCCCTTACGAACTCACCAACCTTCCAGCTCATCCCATCAATAGCCGTGCCTCGCCTTCCCGACGTCTCCGCTCAAGACGCAGTTCTAACTTGGTATTGCCCAGGACCAGGCAAATCCGTGTCTAGCCCAGATCTCGAACACTCATACCCAAGGCTGTTTTTTCTGCCTTCTTGGCTGGCTAATCTCTTGGTCATACATAAAGAGGTGTAAATTTATTGGTAAATTGTAAAGACATCCGCCACCCCGTCTTCCTATCGTTTTAACTTCTCGCCCCAGCTCCCCTTATTTTCCGACCACTTCCTCCCCCCTGCTCTACTCGCGGTTCTAACCTTGTTTGTGCACGTCTTTGACTGATCAACTGTTGCACTCGAAAGTTGTCATGGTGAGTAGTCTTTTAGCGGCCCTTTCCTACGTTTGTGTGCATCGTCACTTGCTGCAATGTCTCCATCGTCTTCCTTTTCTTCCCATTATACTCATATATATACTAGTACCGCGGGAGGCTCACTCTATCATCTCATACCGGTGGTCCCCCTTCTAGCATGTCGAACTGGTCTCCCTCGCCTATGTCTCAGGCCCCTTATCCTCCTCGAACTCCTGGCGCATCAGAAATATTGCCAAGGCTATATGTCTCAGACCTCTCCTTCGCAGAGAATCCTGCGGCACTCGCTACCCACGGCATCACCCACATCATCTCCGCAATGCGTGGATACGTTGCAATACCCCATGAGCTGCCCATCCATCGTGCTCAGTACCCTCTCGAGGATCTTCCATTCTCTGAGCTCGCCGCACACCTTCCATCCACAACCGCCTTCATCCGCAGCGCACTGCACGATCCTAATGCACGTGTCCTTGTCCACTGCATGGAGGGAATTAGCCGCAGCACAAGCGTGGTGTGTGCGTTTCTCATAGCGGAGTATGGGTGGACGCCAGCACAAGCTATCCAATTCGTCAAAACGAGACGAAGATCTGCCGAACCCAACTTTGGGTTCGTCCAACAGCTGCAAGAGTACGCAGACTCGCTGCGGCGCCAATCATGATAGTAGCTGGTATTATGGACACATGCGATTCAGACGGCCATCAGAAGTCGTGTTAGAAGGGTTGTTGGCAGGGCTTGCGTCACCCACTCTCCTGGATTCACATACGCAAAAGTACTTGTATCATCTGTATGACCAGGATACCCTAGCGCGGGATCTCATTCCAGATACAGTACGAATCCCATAGTCCTGCGCATTTTCGGCAATACAGAGTAATTAACTTATAGTCTCGCAACCATGATAGAGTACAACAGCTTCATATAATATTACACATAATATCTACAGTCCTCATGAACAGCATCCCTGTCTATTTGAGACTTGATTCAGGGCAATGCCCCCATTAGCGGGCTTTGACAGTTTGACTCCTGGCGACTGAAATAACAGATGGCGTCAGGGAAGTTGTTGACTTGTAATGACACTCACTCGATCATCATCAAATACGCCACTCTTGATCTTATGCAGGATATCGCGAGAAGCTTGTTCGAATGCTGATTCAACGTTCCTACCCGATCTCGCACTTGCCTCCAAGAATAGCAGTCCCTCCTTTTTGGCCCATTTCTCTGCCTCGTCTGCGGAAACTTCTCTCCGTCTACTTGATGACCCTTCCATTTCCCCCTCGCATAGATCGACTTTATTGCCGACTAGTATGCAGGTTAAATGAGGGTCAGCATGCTCCCGCACGTCATTAAGCCATGACTGCGCGTTAATAAAGCCTATGGTCCGATAGTAAATGGACTGACGAGAATGAACCGGTTATACGAGACGCACTTGCTCGAGATGTCACATCATAGACCAGCAAGCAGCCCGCGGCTCCACGGTAGTACGACCGTGTAATCGACCTGAATGATTCCGTGCCAGCGGTATCCCAACCTACAAAGAGCCCATTACATGAGAACGACCATGTGCCCACAGGAAGCACTGGAGAACGCACATTGCAGCTTAACAATCTTGTCCTCCTCGGGTATCTTGATCAGCTTTGAGCCGAATTCTACACCCAGCTAGGGGAGATGGGGGCGGTGCGTCAGTTTCGGGATCAGACGTGCGAAGAGTCGTGCGCACTGTTGGATCGGGGTTTGCGAGAAAACGCTGATCTGTTAAACGGATGAGTAATGATGACTTTCCAACACCGGCGTCGCCTGTCAATGCGGTTATTGAACAATGAGTATTGCCGGAGTACAAGTGCCACATAGGAACGTACCTGTGATGATAAATTTGAGGACATAATGCCAAGTAATTCCAGCCATTACGACTCTAAATCTTTCGCGCCGAGTATTATAGTCTAGGTACACAGATTACAGGGATCACAGAAGGTGGTGGATAGCAATGGACCTATGATCCTCAGTCACCGGCGCCCATGACCGGCATCACGTGATACCAAGACGGATATTTGCGGAAACAACCGTGCAACACCTTTCACGCAAGAAAAACATTCCACTCCATCGTCTTCCACAATGAGCAGCGCAACCTGGAGAAACGTCTTCACGTCCGTGTTCAGTTTATTTTGTTTTGCTTCATTAATTGACATGACTTGAAGATACAACAAATACGCCCAGATCACCGCACGGGCTGTCCGCCAGTCTTTGCAAGAGTCTGAGCGTGTCGTGGCTGAGAAGAGAGGCGTTACTGCTCTAAAATACCAACAATGGGAAAATGGCGTCGGTGGACAGCAGGTACGTGAATTTACTTGCTACATGGCGCATCTCTGAATTGTACTCAGGTATTCCTGAACCCTGAGGAGGACAAGGGCGTAAAGAAGAGCGCTGCAGTCTAGTTGGACGTCGGTGTCTTACTTGACTAGCGACACTGTGCTTTAATTTCCATTGTGATCATATATCAAATAGATTCCCTGGCGCTGTTAGACCACCATGCCCGACGTCAGCGATTTGTTAACCCTGAGGTCGGCAACTTTTTCAATGAAACGTTGATGCGCGCTCTGCGGGCCTGTGTGAGCTGTCTACTGCCTTCCAACTCGCGAGTCGATTGATCGCGCACTGTTAGGAATTTGACTAGTGGGCACTAATAACGTCGCCTACTCCAACGTGCTCTCCAGGTGGTATAATCTATGCCCACCCCGCTCTCCTGCCACTCGTTGAATGGGTGACAATCCACTTGACAACAACATTAGTGTGCGCAGGTTTTATCACGCCAGCTGTTAAATAAAACAGGTGACGCGTGCAACACAAAGTCCATTATCTCCGATAAAGATTGTTTAGACCTGCTGGTACCTCATTTGTCTATACTACTAATGCGCCTTCTACTCCGGCCCTAGCTCACCTCCCTTGCAGCAAACTCGATCAATTCGCTAGCTCGGGTCGTCGGGTGCAATGTTTTCTTTTCATTTAGCTAATTCTCTTCAACTGTTTCACCTTGGTTTTGGTTCCCGGGTCTACAACGCATCAGCAGCGTTGGCATCTGAAGCATCCCGCCACTATCTCCATCACATCACAAGTCTTGACGGTGCAAACGCCCACAGCCTCAAATAAAAAATACCTAAACAGAGGAAAGTTCAACAGCGCCCACCACATAACCATAAACCCCGTGTCTCGTCGAATTTCTAATCGACAATAGCGATTGGATGGATTTTGCAGGCGTAATCACTTGCTTATAGTAATAGTGAGTGCGTGTCTGGCTATTTTCATAGTCAAGCTGAGGCGAGATCTCAGCTCGGAACCATCCGGGCGGAAGCGTACATTGAGAGAGCCGGGGACGTCCCATCCGCTTCAAGTTCCGCCTCTTCCTTGCTACCCCCCCTTCCGTCGTCATCCTGCCCTCCCAGTGGCAATATTGTCCCTGTGGCGGCGGTGCCCTCCCCCGCCTTACGAAATGGCTGTAAATCAATGATTGCCTTCGTATTGAGTTGCACCGCGACGTCGGGATGATCATTGCCTGAATTTTGCACTGCAATCTTCGTCAAGGAGATTAGTGCTAGGGTTGGCCAGGTGCCAGATACCAATGTCATTTTTGCTCACTTCCTCATTGATGCGCTGCATTTATTTTCGGGTGTTTTCACTATCTTGGGCTTTCACTGCCAGAGTGGTACCCTGCGGTGTTTTTGCCACCGTCGTCATTATCTGATACTAATGCTAACGGCGTAGGTCTGTGCATCTGACTCGAGATAATCACAATCGTACGATGTGATGCACTGAGGAGTCTGCGGTTTGACAAATTTTACTAAATCTCTCTTAACGCCCCGAGGCAAAACACGAGTGGTGCCTTGCCTTTGTTTGATTCCTGCACAACTTGAATGATATACATCACACCCGAATGACTCCGGCAGATGCAGTTTTGCAATCGCAGAAATAAGGCAAAAGAAGGGAAGGCAGACTCTACGGTATACGCAAATAAAGTAAGTCTTATCTCTCCAACAGCAGAGACCCGCAACCACGATCTCGCACAGAACGCAGAGCAAGCAAGCGGCAGCGCGTGAAGAATGACGTCCCGAAATGTATCTATTTAGTGACGAATCCCTTCCCGGAGTACCCTTCCGATGATATGCCTGCAGCGTCAAGCACGTCGTAAGCACTCGAGAAAGACGGAGAGCGAGACACAGACCGCTGATAGGGTTGATCTTTTGTTCGAGTGCGCGAGCGTTGGTTGCTTCCTCCCATTCGCGTGTAAGCGTTTTGGGAGGAGGTGGGGCTGTGGTTCAGGGGCATAAATGTGGGGGTCCCAGGGTAAGAAAAAAAGTGGGAAAAGCGTACCTCGCGAGCGGATGGCTAGGGTGAGCAGTCCAGCGGCACCCACAAGGGCCATAGTGGAAAGGAAAACTTTAAGGCCCTGGCCGGGTGGGCTGACAGGAGCCCGGGGTCCATGCGGGCCAAAAGCAACATAGTATGCTATTTGCACACATGACATGGTGTTCAATCGAACGCAATATGATAATTGTGCGCGATTTGGAATAAAGTAACAGGCCAAAAGAAGAAAGAAAAAAACACCAGTAAGAAACGTCGATAGAACCGAAGAGCGGAAGGACGAAAAACGTACCGGCTTTTTTCTCATCCATGGAGAGGGTTTTCCAGTCCTTCTTCTGCAACTCCTCGAGCTGCCGGTGGACAACTGCCTGCTCGCTCTTCGTCATCTTTTCCCATTGCGCTTCGACATTGGAGAGAGGAATAATCGACGCGCTTGCGGATGACGAAGGTGCTGACGTGGGTGCGTGCGCGGTGGTCGCCAGACGGCGTAGGGATACTCTAGGACGCGCCAGGCGAATGGCTTGCATGAGGAAGGATCAAAGAAAGCGAAAGTGAGGAGGAATGTTGAGCAAAGTGGAAATTAGCGGAGAACAGAGCGTGGAAAAAAAGGACTCGGCTGTCACCTCCAGCGGATTTCGTGCCTCGGCGTGAACCGGGTCATATTACTCGACTTTACCACTTATCTCAGACGTTGACTCTGACAATGTGAATTCGAACTCGTACAGTGACATTAATCGCCGTAATAGCTGCTATTATTCTGCCAAAACAGATATGCGTACGGAGAGACGTATCGAATCCGAACGTAAAACTTTCAACATGAGGACAATAAGAAATCAAGATTCAGCAACTAGGAATACATGGATATCAGATCACTCAAGCAGCAGCATCAGCACCAGGACAGTCACGAGAGATATGGCTGCGACGGACATTAACAAACGTACAACGAGGTACACGGGAGATGCTTACCCCTCTGAACCACACGTGTAGCAAGCACGCCTCTGGGGTTGGGGGCAGTCACGGCTAATATGGCCCTTAATTTGTACGGTCAGCTGGAGAAACTGATGTGACTAGAATAACCTACTCCTCCCGAGCAGTTATAGCACTTGGCGCCTTGAACGCAGTCACGCGACAAATGGCCTACACCACCGCAGCTATAGCTAAAATGGTGATTCAGCACAAAATGAGGTGTAAAACAACAAGATACAAACCAAGTCTTTGAGCCAAAGCCGCCTCCACCGCCTCCACCACCTCCGTATCCGAAGTTGTTGCCTCCCGCAGTATTGGCTTCAGGGCATGCACGAGCAATGTGGCCAGGCTTGCCGCAGCGGTAGCACTCCTGGGTGCTGGAGCCTGAGAATCCTCCTCCACCGAAGCCTCCGCCTCCACTCGTTTTTTCGGGGCAGTCGCGAGACTGAATACTTTGGGGTAAATCACACAAAACTGACAAAATCCCCAAAAACATACAATGTGACCCTCTTGTTGACATGTGTAGCAAGACTTGGCCTTGGGCTCCATCGTGCATTGACTAGAAATGTGCCCCCCCATGTTGCCTGCAACATCGTGAATACGGGCGCCAATATAGACTTAGTGTTGACATACAGTTGAAGCTAAATGAGGCGGCGAAAATGAGACGACGCCCAGCATAAACACGATCAATAGTTACCAAGTAGGCCCTGGGTTGGGGCAGTTGGCAGCTTGATGACCGACTGCATTCAGGAAGGAAGGCGCAGAACCAAGCACGGGATGACAGAACGACGAGCCATGCAATATATTGCGATTTTTGTGCGATTTGTCGACGATAACATATGTCATCGGTAGATATAGATGAAAGAGAACATAGCGAGCCACGTCAGCACCGCTCATCGAACGCAAAAATTGTCAGGTGTAAATAAGAAAGAAGGGAATAGCAATGGCTACATGGCACTTCCTTCGCCGTATCGACGAGGGATTGGCTCAAAAGCTGGGAAACAAACAACACGGAAACACCACGCACAGCCTCGACAGTTAAAGCATCCCCGACCAGACATGTTGTATAAATCCTGTCAAAGGGGAAAATCAAGGTTAGGGGGTCCGTGCACGATTCACGTAGGCCATGATGGTCTCAGCGCGAAAAGTGCATTGGACAAAGGAAACATGTTATGCAATGAGTTGACGCACTGTTCTATGAAAGATTGTGGAGTGAAGAGCACAAGGTTCGTCGTCTGCTCAGAAGGAGAGTGGTTAAAAAAAAGAAAACTGCTTTCATAATCATGCGGCACTTCATCGAACACGTGGTCATCACATGTCCATTCCATTTTTGGATAGAACATTATCGCATTTGCCAAGTCTGCTATGTATAGCACCACGAGATCATAGTCCTTTGTCTGCATCCTTTTTACTCGAGTCCTTTCCATTCTCCCCATCCTTCTTCGTATCTTCTGACTTTTTCGCATCACCGTTAGCTGTCTTTTTATCCTTGCTCTTCTCATCCCCGC
This sequence comes from Rhizopogon roseolus, assembly GCA_930272055.1. NCBI lineage: Eukaryota > Fungi > Basidiomycota > Agaricomycetes > Boletales > Rhizopogonaceae > Rhizopogon > Rhizopogon roseolus. The sequence continues at coordinate 76,342 of CAKNEV010000079.1, forward strand.
CTTCCTCTAGCTCCGCTCGCCCTATCGTGGCTTTGTTGTCCACCAGAGCATGCAATGCGATGACAGACCGCAGCAGGCTGCTCAGATACACGACTAGTAGTTGATCATTTGTGCTCGACGCAAAGCTTTCTGTCGTGACCGGATCGCTCAAGTCAGGAAGTAGGTTCAGCGCGTCCTGCAGGTGGTAAATTATTTGGTGGTTCACTGGCATCGTACCGGCTGCTACATCCTGGATATACCCGTGCACGTCTCGTAGTCTGGACTGGAGTCCTTGAAGCGATGCCAGTTGCTCAGAAACACGCGTAGAAAGGGTAGTGGTCGTTGAGTCTTTGATATCGCGCAAGAGATGCTCGACACCAATCTCTTCTGCTTCTTCAGCTTCGATTGCAGAGGGGACGTGAAGGAATGTCTTCCGTGTTTCCGTACCGTCCTGAAACCATAAAAGTCGGTACAAGTTGGATTACCAAAGAAGCAAGGCATACGTCTTTGATTTCTTCTACTGCAAAGTATGCATCCGTTGGTATTCCAACGGCTTGCGGTCGCACATCAACGATAACCATCACTGGCTTCGCAATATACCGCTTAAAAAGATCATTAATCTCCTGATCCGAGGCTCGTAGCTTCGGTCCAGTGTGGTACCATCCAATCATCCGCTCCTTTGCTGCATTCCCATTCAGCATGAGTAGTAGTGCTCGGGTGATTGGGACGCACCATTAACTTTCTTGAACATATCGTACATCCCTTCAATATAGTTGTGATCTAGGAACCATGACTTGCTATCTCTCTCATCCTCCTCGAACGGGATCCCAAAGGAATTGGCAACATTAACGGTCTTGCCATTGTCTTGTCCTAGAAGAACGCCAACAACACGCTTTGATAAAGTGCGAGAGTTGATGCGCGCATGATGGTCAGTGACGGAGAGTAGGACCAGTGGATGAACGACTGGTATGTATTAGCGTCAGTTCTGTGCGAGGGTGCGCATTCGATCGGGTAGTTGCTCACCAACTGTTGTTCCAGCAAGTGCTGTTAACTGCAAATTAGATCAATATCACAATAGCTGGTGAACAATATGGCAACCCACTTGCTCGCTTGTCGATGCTACCATGATGTGTACAAGGGGCTGAAGGCTTTCACGAGCTGTCGGCGCGTGCACTGGGCTACTGACGGACGCGCGTTGTGTTGATGAATATTTGCGCATTGTCTTGTTAAGGCAGTTAAAGTTCGACTCCTCGTTTATTTCACTGATCATTACATTTTAGGTTTATGAGTCGATAGTCTAATATGTCACGGTGATCCATGCACTTCTCGCCACCATTGGTCTATTATTTTGTCTTTAGCGCCAATAGCTGAACCAAAACAACAACCTCCGAGTCGACTCTTTAATGTTGTCTACGAGGAGTGTGGCTCTTTCGCTATTTTTTGCTGCCGTACGAGTTCTTACTGCACAGATACCTTTATCACTGGATTATCACGAGGGCGAGTCGCAGTCTTTAGACTTCTACTCTGATCCTGGGAAATGGGACCTTAATGAACCGCCCGCCGTGAATGCGACAGGTAATCTAGTATTCGAAACGACCAACTCTCTGCTTCAACACTGGGCAAATACCCGATATCGTATCGGTACGTTGCAACAACTTGGGTATCACTTGACATTCATGCATTTATATATCGACAAGGTCACACAATCATCCCAGGGACCGTTCCAGTAGGAACTCTCCTCTACCATGGAGCCATCACTGGTCCCCATATACCGACCTCTTTCGATTGGGTGGCAACAGAACCAGATCACTCTTTGATCTTTTGCAGAGGGACGGTCGAAACCGGCTGCTGGCATGCCACCTTCACAGTCACTCGGCCCATGAAAGTGCTCTACTTTGACGGAAGCAGCGCTGCAAAACTACCTGAGGGCACGATGGATACCCAGGATCTCGTGGCGTGGTCAGAGATGATACCAGAGTGGTTCGGTAATGATGAGCAGCGTATCAAGGATCTGTGTAAATGGGGTCAGAAATATGGCGTGAATGGTTTTGTGAGGTTCGTTCGATTTTGACATGCTTCGCCCTAGATGCTGACTTGCGAATCGCGATGTAGGATGGAAATGAATTTGTGCGCACTCGTTCGTATCTCGATCGATTCTTTTTGATCAGGATTTCAGTGAAATTATGATCTGTGACTTCACATCTCACATGGAAGTTGTTTCGTTCTCGCATCTCGATATTCTGCGCCTCTCGGGTGGCGAGCCTTTCAACCTGCCAGAGACTCCATATATCAGTGAGTAATCACTATCCATCTTAATCGGAGATCTGACGCATTCTTCGCACACCAGTGCACCACGCTTTTGAAGTAATGCATTCTGCTTCATGGCGCGAGCGTTATCCAGGGGAAACCCGGATTACACTTGATTATTCTGCACTCGTCTCATTCTATGACACCACTCTTGTCCCATCCCTGGTGCCACATCGTGCTGGCTTGGAGCGGTGGAATCATCGAGTGGCAGGCATATCACCAGAAGATATAGAGCGCGTCGAAGACAGGCTAGCTCAAGCATTAGAACGACCACCGTTGGCACCTAGTGGTATTGACTGGAAGACTGTCCTGCGCTCTGTTGTGGATCGATATGCCAGCCGCCTAGAGGTAATGCAGTACCTGCTGAACATCACGCCGGACGAAATACCAGTCATTCGTGACCGCGCGCGGAAAGTTCAGAGACAGCTGCGCACCATGCTTGCGCCATACGTTATTCTCGCAGCTTTGCCACGCCATAATTCTGTGAACGCGACAAATTCGTGGGCTACGCCGGTATTTCACGGATGTACTACAATGCAGACGTCATCCATTGCAGCTCGTGGGGCGATACTGACGCCTTCTGAGCACCTGCTCCTACAGGCAGTGCGAGAAACAACTCGTGAAATATGCCGTGTCACGACGAGGATATGGGCTTCCGGTTTCAATGCTGGATTAGATCCGTTGTATCCAGCAGATGAAGACCTTGAAGCTGACCACTTACGTACTCTCGTGGGTGAATGGAAAGAGGACCTGAGGCAACTAATGTCCTGGTTAGATTGGAGTGTATGGGTAAAATGTAGGCCGTCTTGTGGTGACGAGGTAAATCAACGAGTTTTTCACTTGTGCGACGACTGATCTCGTTGCGTAGGAGATGTGTTACTTGCCTACTTGGCCGTTCGGGTTCTTCCCACCTACGTATTCTGCTCGATCTGAAGCCTGGGACGGCCTTTCGAATTTGTGGCCTGACCCAAACGAAGGAGAATGGAAGAGACCACAGCCCAAGTGCATTAGACGACTGGAGCCGTATGGCTTCTAGGGACATATACTTGGCCATACTAGTGTGCAGCGATCGTAGTCGGCGGAGAAGTATGCAAATAGCACTGTATGACGTCGATAAAATCATGTTTTGAATTGTCAAGCCGGCTGCGCATGCCAGTGAAAAAAAACATTTTGGGAACTTGGTTGCATAACTCGTATTCTCATACATTGTGCAGCATCATGGGGTCGTAAGTCCCAGACACACAAAAGTTCCGAGTACATCAATGAATCTGACGATGATATCATTGAAATTACATCTCCTAAGCCATATTCCAGCTCTTCACCACCAAGTGGGTCATCGACAGTTGCAGAGACCTGCTTTCAGCGTGCGACAGTATTGGCCGTGAACTTGACACAATGAACCCATACCCACACCCCAGAGCCTCTACAAGACCCATTTCCGCTCCAATGCAGGTGGCAAAGCTTAAGACAAGAAAAAGGATTGCGCACATACTTACGCACCTTTATGCCATGACCTGTCTCGTCAGAGCCTCTTGGTTCGGTGGAAACTTTGAAAGTACACTGAGCAAAGCCAACACAACTGACAATTTCATGGTGACGCTCTGAACGTAAAGACGAAAGGCTGCGAGCTTGACGTCAACTCAGATTTTCCTGTTGCCCATGGAGGAAATTTTGAGTAGACGGTGCCCTGTTACGATTCCAAATAGTCGGCATGATCTTGAGTCGTTTGTGCAGGTTATTTGTCCTCAGTACGCTGCTTGCAAACCGCAAACTACAATTACCACATTCCTCCAGTAGTACCGTGAAATCCCTCTTCCCGCTGCAAGAGTGTGCAGCACATCTGGGTCAGTGCCTGCTGTACCTAGTGTCGCATGTATTAGTGAAAGATCTGATTACAGTAATACATTGACATTATTACTAGAATATTGATGGTGACGACTGGTATGATCATGGAGTGGCTCAAACGCCCTCACAACTTGAATTACTGACACGATGCTGACATAATACAACTGGTAAAATAGACTACGTACTGTCTTGTATCCTTACCAGTTTACGACGAATTGACATGCTCACAAAGTCGCAATGACACTCCGCAGCACGATTTCAAGAGATACGCATTGCTACGACCTATGGGTGACGTCGGTGAGCTTAACAATTATCGTGTCACCAAATCCATACATCATAGAGCTCAGGCCATTCAGCGGGATGTCTGGACTCTGAATCATGCATGTATTACATGTACTGATGGAACATTGAATTTTCGAATATCACTGCAATGCAAAGAAAGTGTATGGTCGAATAAACAAGGTCATCGCTGGCCGTGGCGTCTAATTCTAAACCAACGAATTATAGAGTCGAGGTTGTTGGGATTTAATGGAGATTATGCGCTGCCCCTTCTCGGCCTCTCTGTTAAACGATGTAGCTCGGCGGGTGCGACGCTTTGACCTCTGGCTGGACATGGACTTCTATGATCCGGTAGGGTACGACGTCAAGCATTATTGTTGGCCATAATAACGGGCTGATACCAACGACCCCCTCCTTCACGATCAGCGAAAAGGATATCCGGCTCTGGTCGACCCCTACGAGATCACTCTTGAATACTGATCTCGCAAAGGTGACTGCTTGCTGCAGTGATTGGCATCAGTTACTGATTTGTTGAGTTACTTGTGGCTGAAAAGACTCACGTCGAAGGTCTGAGCTTTGGGTGCATACATCATTCGTTTATTTAGACGATATGCGATAACGTCTTTGGGAGTCTGGGGTGATTGGCGTCTTGCTAAGGAGAGTCGCATGGTAAGTAAGATGAATATCCGGGGTGCGTAGAAAGCTTGGACTGCTATATATGCAAATGCCCTAGGGGCTCATAGGTTTTTTCCGAACTATGTGCGGACCGAGGTAGTTTTCCGTAGGATGGGCTGATGCGGCATATATGCTCCTCCCCGATTTCCTCCTTACTGAAGGGATATGCGACTCTTGTCTGACAAGGATCAGGCTTCAGTAATACTTAGTACACTTGTTATATATTATCCCACATGCCACAGCCAAGGTTGTACTACTGCCCTAGGCTTGCTCTCGGCAACCGGTAGTACAGTATACACGTTCTGTCATTGAGAATCAGCATTAATCAACATACAATATCATCATCACCGATCATTTTTCATTCAACGTTAACCGATCTCCCTCACAACTTGAGGCGTTAACAATCCTCGTTTTATATACGATCATGGGAAGATCATCAAACCATTGCTGTGCGTGTCAATGAGCTCGGGCATTGTCTTACTGTCATGACTCTCTCTTTCTAAACTACCTTGTTTTTCGCCCAATGAATCACTGTCCACTGCAAATGCCGTCTCTCTCTACGCGGTCGTATGGAGGAAGACAGAAAAACTACTACCAGGTCCAGGTTTCCGGCAAGTAAAACCGCAACGATCTATCGCACAGGAGGCTCACCAGATCAACAGGCATTAGTGCTTCGATAGTGCCAGAAGATCCTGAGCGCCCACCTGGGCCTTATAGATGTTATTTGGAGGTCAGCGTCGACACTGTTCGCAAGCGAACTCGGGTCTCTCGCCGAGGAAATTACACTTGGGATGAGACATTCGAATTGTAAGCGAGATCACATGCACTTAATCTCAATCGGTGTAGCTCAACAGCATCCACAATAGCTCAGTGAGAGAGGACTGGCCCATATGCATCCGGTTGTTAGCAAGACGTGCTTTCTACAAGGATGTGCTCCTTGCATCATCCGGTGACTGGATCCAATTACCTACATCGACACAAACAAAAGGTTTGTGACTGTGCATCATAGACCATCAAGAATTCACGTTATTTCTCTAGTCGTCTCGCGCATTCTGAAGTCCGTGCACTCAGAAGGGCAGAATGAGGTCCCTGGCATATACCAGGCTAGCGTTACATGGAACCTGGGCCTTATAGACCCGCAACCTATCATCGACCAATCATCCCCAATTCATCCAGAGGAGCCCTTCATCGAGGACGTCGGTGAGCTCATTGCAGCGCCCAATCCTTCCAGCGCAGAACTCAGATCATTCAACGGGAAGGTCTGCTCTCTCCCTCCCTTCACAATGTTTTATGTTAATTGCCCGCCAGACGCTACGATACATTGGTTTCGGCTGCCCTTCGTTCTCAGATGCATCTTCTTTTATAGTCTCGCTTCATGATTTTGAGGATGGCAGCCTCTCGTCCGAGAACTCCTCGAACTATGACCACAATGAAGTTTTAGTGTCCCCTGTTTCTGACTTACCTCAAGAAGATCGTTTCCCTCCGAACCCGGGAGAGACAGATGGTGCAGATAAAGATTCGGCCCTAGAGGCGACTCTTACAGATCATACTCCAAACAACAACTTTGACGACGGAGAACTGTCTAAAAACAGTCAGACATTGGCTGCCGATGCAGTAGAGTCAACTATTTCTGTTACAAAGGTATATTTCACCACATCAAGATCTAGAGCTTTATTGAAGTTTTCCTGTGCACAGGATACTGTACCCCCGACGAGACGCAGAGCATCTATCAAGACATCGAACTTTCGCGCTAATCGTAATCCATCATCGAATGGAAGGCGGGCTCGTCATGCCCTCTGGCGACGAGTCAAATCACTGTTTAGCTGGCGCAGACGGTAACGCTGGCGGAGGAAATCGTTCCTGAACACCTCTCACCTGATCCTTTCGCATTCAAGTTAGACACACGCAACATATTTATCCTTAATCCTGAACAACCACATTATCAATAAAAGTTACTCAGATTTCTTCGCAAGGTATTCTTTGATACCATCCACGTTAACAGCATGGTCATCCGCCGCTTCGAGGCCACTGACCGCAAGCACGCCGATGACCCCTCCATATACTTTACCGTCACTGGGAACGCACCGCATATGTATCACTCTTCCCAATTAATTCCTCCAGCGTCTTGCCTGCGTCCTGCAACAACAACCCCATGCGCAGCATTGAGCGTCTCCAGCGAAGCACCCTCCTTGCGCTTTACCCAGACCACGTTGTCCGTGAACGTACCGGGCCCTGAGCAGGCGAAGAAGAGGAGCTGGGAGGAGTTTGCGAGTGACGTGGAGATCACAGGCGGGTTGCGTGGGATTATGTTGGACTTTGGTGCAGATGATATTGCCAAACTCCCAGGCAACATTGCTATCAAAGGAGGGGGAGGTGACATACTTCCTCTGGGCAAGGATGGATTTGAACATTGGATATTTCACTTTATTACGATGTTGCATAGTCCTAATTATTGATATATATGATATATGTCTTGGTGATTCATGTGGATGCGTTGTCGGTGGTTTGGGTATAACAAAGTCACGCAGGGTGCAGTCTTATGTGAATACACAGACATCGCCTACCACGTAGCAGACGTATATATGGGAGGAAGATACAAAATAATGCGCTTCATGGATGAAGGACGGTACTGGTACGATGGAGGAGGTGCGGATGTTGCTGGTGGCTTCTCTATCGAGCATCTTATGCAACGCATGGAAAAAGGGCAAGCATACCCTACATCCCACTGGTTGTCGTCATGTTGGATGATAGATGATGCATCGATGAACGTTCAGAACGTTTAACAGACGTTTTTATCACATCATATGCATTTCTATACAAGGAAACATCATAAACCAATAATAAATGTCATGGCCGTGACAACGCCTTCCGTGCCTCTTCACTCGCCTTCCGAGCACTTGTAAGTGCTGGCCGAGTGCTGCTACCATTTATCCCTGCGAGCTGAGCTTGTTTCCCTTGCCGCGCGTTGTTCGCAGCTGCTACGATGCGCAAAAGGTTACCTGTGCTTGGACGTTTCATTCTTCCAGAAACTGTCGCTCGTTCGCGGTCAATCCGTTTGAGGAATGGACTTGGTAGATTCTCCTCATCGGAAAGGTCATATCCCTTCGGCATGGGAATCGCTGCTGCTGCTTTCGTTGCCGTACATGGATTTGTGGGCTCAGGTCGTGAGCTTACAGACTTCGAGGGTCGTGATGACGACGTGAGTCCTGTAGGAGCAGAAGCAGACACCGGTAGAGTCATAGCTTTTTGTAGTGGTGCTCTTCGAACAGATCCTCGGATGGACGGCTTTCGCAGACGCGTTGGAGGGACGGCGGTCGAATGTGATGAGTCTCTCGACGAGGCTGAGGCGGTCATCTCGGAGCCTGTCCTTTCTCGTATCGACGGAGATGGGGGCAAGTCAACTTCCCCGTCTTCGGCATCAGAGTTTTCACCCGCGTCGTCAAAGTCAAATATCTTGGCAAACTCGATATTGACTTTTGGTGGTTTGACGAAAAGCTTGGCGAGCTCAGCTGGTGTTGGTGTTGCTAACGGTTGGCCAGTCTCTGTTAGAATGACGCCTTTCATTGCTGAAAAGGGTACGTCAAGTTTGTTTGGACGACTAATAGGCGTTTCGAGCGTAATGGTGGTGTTCATCAAGGAAAAGTCCTGTGATCGACGTCGAGCGGAGAGCAGGCGACTGTCTTCGGCCATCTGTGCGAGAGGTGCAAGGAGGCCCTTTACTTCCGCGAGGGGTGTCTTGTCTATAGTTGACACAATCAGTAGCTGAACTGTGGGCAGAACCTAATCTGAACCTTTATCTTCGCTTGCAGCCTTGCTTTCTACTGCTTTCATCCTCATTTCGAAATCTTTCCTCGCTTCATCCAGTTCCCCCTGTTCCACTTTAAGCTCTTCTTCCCTTCTTTGAACCCATTGCACCTTGTCATCTAGTGTTTTCATCACCTCTGTTCTTATTTCTTGTTCTCTTGTTGTGCACCACGCAAGAACCTTCTGCTCGCGTTCTTGTTCGCGCAGGTGTTCACGCTGCTGCATTTCCTTTGTGATTCGTTCTTCACACTCACGCAGGCGCTGAGTTAGCAGAGAATCTGCCTGCCCCAAGAGTCCGCGGAGCCTGGAAATTTCATGATCCTTTTCGGAGAGGAGAGAGGCTAGCTGGGCTTCCCGTTGTGCGAGGGCTGCCTCGCGGGCAACAACTTCACGATCTTTCGCAACGACTGCTGCTTTGTGTGATTTCACTGTGGCAAGCCTGTGGGGGTCATTCAGAGTCATTCGGTAGTTCTGAAATGAAGACTGACATCTTTTCCGTCTCTGAAACCTTGAAAACGAGTTCTAATCGCTCATGTTGGAGAAGCTGAGCTGCCGAAGGCCTCATTGCGGGCTAAAGGATGTAAGGAATAAGTGCAATACAAAGAACGTGGTGTGCCACCCCGGCTACTGACATTGAGGTTCAACATTGCTTTGATGACACTCGACAACGCATGACTGTAGCCTTTTGGTAAGGGCGGTATTCGACCGTTGCTGAAGGAGAGGAAGTTCAAGTTCTTCAGCCGCGAAAAAAATCATCAGTGCAGCTGACCGTATAAATATACTCAATTCTGCGTGAGTTTTAGCTTCGTGGAATGGCGGCTTCAACGCGCACAGCTCGTAGATAAGACAGCCCAGCGACCAGATGTCGGACTTAGAATCATATGCCCGTTCTTGCATCAGCTCAGGAGACATATAATATGGTGTCTGTTTTCCTTCATTAAGTCACGAAGGAGTCCCATGTGAGAAGCATACCCCAACGTATGTGTTTGCAAAGTTTGCTTGGGCCAATGCTTTTGACAAACCGAAGTCACCTAGTTTCACAATGTTTGATTGGTCAAGGAAGACTGTAGACGCAAGGTCAGAGTGGGGGAGGAAATATCATAGAACAACACACCATTATCGGGCTTGAGATCTCGATGTAAAATCGGCGGCCGCTTGGCATCCCCCTCTGTGCCACCGCCTATTCGTCCATGACTACCAGGTTGATGACAATAGTTCAACGCAAGCAATATTTGCAAAAAGTAGTGCCAAATTGTGTCCTCTGGCACGGGTCGGTTGTACTTTTGCGCTTGTTTGATGACGGTGGATAAATCACCACCACCACAATACTCCATGAGAATGTACAGGATGCCTGCATCTCGGTCAACGTGGCGGTCATGATATCGTACAATATGTTCGTGGTGTAGATCTTTTAGAATATTACTGAACAGCAATGAGTTAAAGCAACACAAGAAGAACTTGAACACTGACACTTCGGCGACGATTTGTTTCCTATCGCGCTCGCTCATCCTCTCGAAGTTGAGCTCCTTTCGTGCAAGCATCTAACCATAAACATGTCAGGTCCGTAGTGGTGTAAGAATAGTCATCTGCACTCACCTGCCCATCCGACTTTCTTCTGACTTTACGAATGACCCCGAATGAACCATTCCCAATAATGTCCAGAGGCTCGTACAGTTCGAGGAAGTTGCTCATGTTCGTCAATGTCGCATAAATTTAAAGCGTGCTGAGGGTGGAGATATGGTGAGACCTCCTTTGAAGGACCCAGTCAAATACAAATTTGTAGAGGCGCGAGTCGGAAGTGCCACAATTGAAACCTTGAACATGTCACGCGCAAGTCACGCGCATTGGTTATGTTCGTCATGTGACCGTGATTTTTGTACATCGCGCAAACTTGTCGAACCTTTTGACGACATTGACTCAGAGCTGTCTTCCGAGCAGCTGACTGCTGTTATAACGCCTCTACTACGACCCGAACCATCAACATCAACCGCACCTCTCATTATAAATCCCGCTCTGTTACTGGAGCCGAGGCTTGAAGCATTGCTACTAGATGTACGGCAGGATGCGAAGAACCGTACGGGGAAGGATAAAGTGCGAGAACTCAAATATGGTAAAACTCTCGTTTACCTGGCGGGGGATGCACAGAGGCGCCTTGACGGTGTCATACAGTCCAACAAAGGTCTTCAGAGGTTCATGGGCAAATGTGAGTCGTGGGCCCTTGATAATTTGTCACGTTCTGACGCGTCTCTTTGCAATCAAACTATGAGGCATTGAAACCTCGTTTGGATGCGCCTTTGAAATCGCATCAGGAGGACATCATATTAACTGTGTCTCTGGAGAAGTGAATAGTAACTCTTGTCGAAGGACATGCCACCGCATGTGCAAATTGCTCATCATCAACCGGCCTTCCTCGTCGATTCACTCTCGTTTGCAGGTGGATGCGCTATCAGAACTGTTCGTAGCATGGGACGACGTCCTCGCCGAGACCGAGAATAAAGTCACGAAACTTGAGCGCGACCGCGAGGAGCGACAGCGACTGGGCTACGGGTAGCCAGACTACACTAGGTATTGATACTCAATTTTATTCTCCTTATAATTTCACATTCCGAATTGTCCATGAAAACATATTACTATCTAGGAGCAAGAGTTGCACTCGACGCGATAGCGCATACAAGTAAAAGAGGTGTTGGAGGGCTAGAACGGAGCTACTGCCGATCAATCTGGATAAATGGGCGCCAAAGTCTTATTCATATGAATGACCGCGCCCTGTACAGCATGTATAACGTATGACGCAGCCGAATTCAAACTTGCACTCCACTCGTGACTCGACTCATCCCATAACGCTCGCAATTTTCGACCTTCGTTTCGAAGCATAAATTCGGATCCAAATCCATACACTTGGTGAGTGGTGGCATACACAAGCAGCACACGACAGTTGACAGTGCTGCGGTGGCTAGTCGCAATCCTGGGCAATAAGCATGTCTCTTTCAGCTGCTGCTAGCGGGACGCAAAAGACACCAGCGATAAGGCCCTGCCAGAAATTTCAAGGTCACAGTAGTTGGGTCTGGGGCGTGATACACCTGCTAGGCGGAGAGCGAATTATGACTTGTTCTTCTGATGGTTCACTGCGAGTATGGAATCTGAAGACCGGAGAACAGATTGGGGATGTCTGGCGGGACGAAGAAAATGGAGTGTTGGCCATTGCATTATCTCTGGACGGGAAGAAAGTAGTTTGCGGGTGTGAGGGTGGTGCTGTGGAGTTGTGGGACATTGACACAGGCAAGTTCATCGCTAAATGGACAGGGCACACCAATTATGTCACATCTGTGTGCTGGAACCGAGACTATGGGCGAGTGGTGAGCGCATCTGTAGATGGGGCAGCAACAGTGTGGGATGCGGAGAGCGGAAAGACCATCCTAGCAATCGAGACTGGGCTTGGCGGATTTCAGGCAGTCATCTACTCACCAGACATGACCATGATTGCGACCAGTGGGGATAGCAAGGATTTGAACGACTTTATCAAAATCTGGGATGCGATGACAGGCAAACTTATTGCAAATCTCCAAGGACACACCAAGGAAGTGTGTTGCCTAGCTTGGACTGCCAATGGAAGCACGCTCGTCTCTGGGTCATTTGATTGCTCGATTAGGACGTGGAATACAACAACTTGGCAGCAGATCCTTGTTTTTACGGGGCACACCGACGTTGTCCGTGGTATCGCAATATCTCCGAATGGTCTTGTCCTCGCAAGCGCATCTTCGGACTACACAGCGCGACTGTGGAAACTCGAGAACGGCTTGCCCATCGGTTCACTACTCCAACATACACACGACGTTCAATGCGTATCATTTTCGACAGAAGGAAAGCTATTAGCCAGTGGCTGCTGGGATAGCAATGCATACTCATGGGATATTTCTGGGATTCTTGAAGAAGCTGGCCTCTTGAATCCAACTGTGAGCTCACCGTTTCCATCTCTCTCTATCCACTGACGTGCTATTGCAGGACTGCGACAAGTTGTTGATTGTTGTATGCACATTTATAAATACATCTCACTCAATCTAACGCAAGCATTCCAGGGTGATGCTGCACGACGTCCTGGTCGCGGGCGCAAGGATGTCCATCGAATACCCCCGAGATTTTTCGACGATGCACCTCATCATCCTCACGTACGTTATCAGTATCTCATCGTAGTTTGTTCTGACTTCTGTGTTATTTGTATTAGCCCTCTAGGACACGCTACATATCCCCATCTTCCGCACCACAATACAATATCACTAGGCATCCATCTTCACATAGACGCGCCCACTTTGGTCGCCTCTCCTCGTTATTCCAACGCAACAACTGCAATACACACGATGCGCCGCCCCGACCGAGCCCTCTCAAGTGGGCACGAAGCACGTCCTTTCACTTGCCACACAGACGGGATAGCGTGGGCATTCAATTGCAGGCGTGTCTTCCGGCAGCAGTCGACGTCCCAGTTGCAAAGGGCCACTACGTAAGTCCCCTGTGATTTCCATCTCAGACAATCGACTATACATATCATGCAGAGAAACTACTCAGCGAGAGAAGCACAGAAGAAGAAAGAGAAAGCAAGGAATGCAAAGAATGTACAGAACACGCAGAACGCGACGAATGTTTCTGCAGGCAGCTCACCGCCCGCCCAGAGCAGCACCGCACAGCAATCTGGTGGAGCGGCCCAGGCTCAGGCATCTTCGGAAGTGCATGCTGCTGTCTCCACGTTGTCCACCACACATGCTTTTGCTGCTACTCCCGCAGCCACCGCGCCAGCCTCGTTCCCCGACGCCTTGATACCACGGGCTGGGCGTTGGACCCGCTTCTGGTTATTTATCCGATGCGTGCCTGCTCAATATACCGACGGTCATAATTAATGCGAATTCTCCATTCTTCAACTTTGAATATTTCTTCCATGTTTTCGTTTCGTCATATGTTTATTCTCTTTGTTGTGCTCTACTAACTTTTACTTACTTGCTATCTGCTACGTACAGTGTATGCACACTCCATGTTGAATGTCTTGTGCTAGCCGGGATTATATCTATTGCATCACTGCCTTCGGCCACATCCTCATCTAACTTCACTCGTTTTCTATCTGGCTCACCGCGTTGCCTCACGAAATACACAATTTCAGGATTTCCCAGTGTATACATTAACTTGAGGACCTTACGGCGGCCGGAAAGGGTCAATTATATGATCCGCGACGAAACTTAACTTTTTCCTGCCAACATTTTGATATAGGATGCGGACTGATCAAAGGATGGAAAGAGAGCTTAAAGCGCGCGCAATCACTGCATCTCTGCCCTTCAGGTCGTTGCCGACACTGACCACAGAGCTAGACGTAGTTGCGTACTGATTGTGGATGCCAAATACCAGGCATCCACCTCCAGGCAAAATATTTGGGTCCAGAAGCAGTTCAGTGATACCTGCCTTAAGCGAGTTCACGTCCTAAGCCCCGTTTTGATCAGGGGTGGTGGGCGGTACGTCATTATCGGTCGGAAATTGACGATATGTAAGTATTGTACAATACTCTTAGATGACTTTTCTGATCCTGCAATAAGGCTACAGAGGCTCGTGGCGATCTTGAAAATAGTTCGGCGGAATAAGTTTTCCTCTTGCAATGCCCCTGACGGAGGGGTAACGCTCCGCCTTCAACATATGTCGGGGATACAACCAAAACTGTCGCGAATCCTTCATTGCGGCCTTGTCTCCGCGTACATACGAGGATTCCATCCGACAAGTGGCTGCGAATGAAATGCTTATAATGACAAATTTGTGAGGCCTTCATCCTCTCGAAGCTCTTATTGTGAACCGCAAACATTGCAGAATTTCGCCGATGCTAAGGGAAAACATCATTGAATCCTCGCTCCTCTTCAGGAGTCGATACTCGTGAAGATAAGCGTCCAACAGACCAGGTTGCCCAGCAGTCACCGTCAGTTTCGAGGATTGACTTAAATCATGTTTCGTGGCACTTCTGCATCTAGTACGCCCGCTTCAAATGATGTGTTTATTTTCATGAGAAAGTTACTGACCATAGACCTTCAGGTTCTGGGCGAGAATTTGGGGTGATCGCGTATCATTACAACCTTCAAGCAGTTTGCTCTAAATGACGTCGGTGAGACAGTACTGTCCTGAGCGCGGGTATGAGCGTGTGAAGTGAGCGCACGAAATCAAAACACTAGAACAAAAAGGCGTAACAGCAGCCGGAAAGCTGGTGCGTAAGTCGTGCACAAGCCTTTTAATTTCGGAGAGCATTAATTTCAATGTAATCAGACTATGAGGCATTGCAGCCTGGTTTGGAGCGATT
Organism: Rhizopogon roseolus; assembly: GCA_930272055.1. NCBI lineage: Eukaryota > Fungi > Basidiomycota > Agaricomycetes > Boletales > Rhizopogonaceae > Rhizopogon > Rhizopogon roseolus. The sequence goes on from CAKNEV010000079.1 coordinate 91,550, forward strand.
TTGAAAGCACATCAGGAGGGTGTCGGATTATTTCGGGCGTTGTTGAAGTCTTTCGCATTTCGCATGTGATAAGATAAAATTTACCTACATATATAGTCGTATCTACGAGTCGAGTACCTTTGCGCGTTTGCAAAGGGTTCCCTGCCTATAATATTTCTTAGCGCAGCCGCGAAATTCCAACAGAGGGCATCATATTGGCTGCCTCTCTGGATAATATAAATGAATAGCAACTCTTGTTGAAAGACATGCCACCCATGTGCGGATTACTCATCACCAGCCGGCCTCCTCATTGATTCACTCTCATTTGCAGGTGGACGCGCTCTCAGAACTGTTTGTAGCATGTGACGATGCCCTCGCCGAGACCGAGAATAAAGTGGCGGGACTTGAGCACGACCGTGAGGAGCGACAGCGACTGGGCTTTGAATCATACCCAATTTTATGCTCCTTATAATTTCACGTTCCGAGCGTACTCCAAGGGACGGGTTGTCCATGAAAACATATTACTATCTAAGAGCACGATTTGATGCCCTCGACGCGATAGCGCGTACAAGTAAAAGAGGTGTTGGAGGGCTAGAACGGAGCTACTGCCGATCAATCAGGACGAATAGGCGCCAAAGTCTTATTGGTGTGAACGACAGCGTCCTGTACATGAGGATACAGCATGTATAACGTACCACGCAGATAAATCAAACTTGCAGTCCGCTCGACTGTCGTCCCGTAACGCTCGCAACTTTCGATCTTCATTCGAAGCGTATCTTCGGATCCAAATCCATACATTTGGTGAGTGGTGGCAAAGACAACTAGCAGACAACAGGTGACAATGGTGTGACGGCTAATCGCAATCCTGGGCAATAAGTATGTCTTTTTCAGCTGCTGCCAGCGGGACGCAAAAGACACTAGCAATAAGGCCCTGCCAGAAATTTCAAGGCCACAGTAACTGGGTCCGTGGCGTGATACACCTGCTAGGCGGACAGCGAATTATGACTTGTTCTTCTGACGGTTCGCTGCGTGTATGGAATTTGAAGACCGGAGAACAGATTCGGGATGTCTGGCAGGACGGAGAAAATGTAGTGTTGGCCATTGCATTGTCCCCGGACGGGAAGAAAGTAGTTTGCGGGTGTGCGGGTGGTGCTGTGGAGTTGTGGGACATTGACACAGGCAAGTTCATCGCTGAATGGACAGGGCACACCAATAATGTCATATCTGTGTGCTGGGGCCGAGACAATGAGCGAGTGGTGAGCGCATGTCGAGATGGGACAGCAAGAGTGTGGGATGTGGAGAGCGGAAAGACTGTCCTAGCAATCGAGACTGGGCTTAACGGATTTCAGCCAGCCATCTACTCACCAGACATGACCATGATTGCGATCGGTGGTGATAGCAAAGATTTGAAGGAGTTTATCAAAATCTGGGATGCGAAGACAGGCAAACTCATCACATATCTCAAAGGACATACAGGGAAAGTGTTTTGCCTAGCTTGGACTCCCGACGGAAGCACGCTCATCTCTGGGTCATTTGATGAGTCGATTAGGACGTGGAATACAGCAACTTGGCAGCAGATCCATGTTTTCACGGGCCACACCAGTGCTGTCCGTGGTATCGCAATATCTCCGAATGGTTCTGTCCTCGCAAGTGCATCGTGGGACAACACAGCACGACTGTGGAACCTCGAGAATGGCCTGCCCATCTGTTCACCACTCCAACATACACATGATGTTCACTGCGTGTCGTTTTCGACAGAAGGAAAGCTACTAGCCACTGGCTGCTGGGACAACAATGCATACTCATGGGATATTTCTGTGATTCTTGAAGAAGCTGGCCTCTTGAATCCAACTGTGAGCTGACCGCTTCTCATCTCTCTCTATCCACTGACGTGCTATTTCAGGACTGCGACAAGTTGTTCATTGATGTATGCACATTTATAAATACATCTCATTCAATTTAACGCAAGCGTTCCAGGCTGATCCGGATGTCCATCGAATACCCTCCGGATTTTTCGACAATGCACCTGATCATCTTGACGTACGTCATCAGTATCTCACCGTCGTAGTTTGTTCTGACTTCTGTGTTATTTGTATCAGCACTCTAGTACACACCACATATCCCCATCCCCCGAACCCCGATACAATACTATTATCACTAGGCATCCATCTTTACATAGACGCGCCCGCAGGCTTGGTCGCCTCTCCTCGTTATTCAAACGCAACAACTGCAATACGCACGATGCACCGCCCCGACCGAGTTTTCTCGAGTGGGCACGAAGCACGTCCTTTCACTTGCCACACAGACGGAATGACGTGGGCGTTCAGTTGCAGGCGCGTCTTCCAGCGTTAGTCGACGTCCCGTTTGCAAAGGGCCACTACGTAAGTCCCCTCTAATTTCCATCTCAGACAGTTGAATATATATGACACGCAGAGAAACTACTCAGCGAGAGAAGCACGGAAGAAGAAAGAGAAAGAGAAAGCAAGGAATGCAAATAATGCACAGAACACGCAGAACGCGACGAATGTTTCTGCAAGCAGCTCGCAGCCCGCCCAGAGCAGCGCCGCACAGCAATCTGGTGGAGCGGCCCAGGCTCAGGCATCTTCAGAAGTGCATGCTACTGTCTCGACGTTGTCCACCACAGGTGCTATTGCTACTACGCCCGCAGCCACCGCGCCAGCCTCGCTCCCCGACGCGGTGATACCACGGGCTGGTCGTTGGACCCGCTTCTGGTTATTTATCGGATGTGTGCCTGCTCAATATGCCGACGATCATAATTGATGCGAGTTTTCCATTCTTCAACATTGAGTATTTCTTCCATGTTTTCGTTTTCGTTTCGACACATGTTTATTTTCTCTGTTGTGCTCTACTAAGTTCTACTATTTGCTTGCTTCTTGCTACGTCCTGTATATGTACACGCCATGTTGAATGTCTTGTGCTAACCAAGGTTATATCTATTGCATCTTTGCCTTCGACCACATTCTCATCTGACTTCGCTCTTTTTGTATCTGCTCACCGCGCTGCCTCACGAAGTACACAATTTCAGGATTGCTCAATATATACATCAATTTGGGGACCTTACGGTGCTCGGAAAAGTCAATCATATGATCCGCCAAGGAACTAAACTCTGTCTGCCAACATTTCGATATAGGATGCGTACTGACCAAGAGATGGAAAGAGAGCTTAAAGCATGCGCAGTCATTGCCTCTCTACCCTTCAGGTGGTTGCTGACACTGACCACAGAGCTAGACGTAGTCATGTAGTTGTGTACTGATTGTGGATGCCAAATATCAGGCATTCATCTCCAAGCAAAGTTCTTGGGTCCAGAAGCACTTCAGCGATACCTGTCTTAAGCGAGTTGAGGTCCTAAGCCCCATTTCGATCAAGGGTGGTGGGCGGTACATCGTTATCGGTCGGAAATTGACGATATGTGAGTATCGTACAATGTCCTGAGATGACTTTGCTGAGGTTGTGTGCCAGTGGATGAAACACCGCAGCGACGAGGTACGTATAGTGTGTAACTGACATGGAAAGGTGCCTGTACTCATGGCCAGCACCTACACATCATTCGTATTGTATCAAATGCTCATTCATACTCCCTTGCGATGTATCTTTAGTGATACTACTTCCTGTTACCATCACCCGCCAAATATTGACCTTACGATTTTAGTGACAGTAAATTGAGACCCCAATCATTCTCGGTGTTCTCTTGTGAATGATATCTAACTTCAGCCGCCGCAAACTTATCTATCGCAGAAACTAATGTAGGTGTGATGAACAGTACAACCTGATGGATGTTCGTTAATGCATGACAAGTAACCAAGCACTAGACAAACATAACCCCACCGAAGTATCGTAAGAAGCAATAACGTTCATCAAGAATCAAGGCAAGACGACTCCTCCAACATAATCTCATCCAGCTTGTACCTCTTCAAGGAAGCATAAAATTTGAAATATTCATTGAAGAAACTGACGTAGGCATCATTCGCTTCAGGATGTGGCTTTAGGCATTCGAGGATATTATGATGCGTTTGCATGGCTTTCTCGATGAGGTCTTGCAGAGCGTCCAGTTTGGTGAGGCCGCGAGTGGCCGCCACCAGTGACACGTAATTTCCATTCTCACCTACAATTTCCTCTTTGTAGAATGATAGTATGTCGCTAATTAATGGCAGATCAGGAAGACTCACAGGACATCAACGGTGGGACTTACTTTACGGCGCACACGATAAATATCAGGTCTGGCATAATTTGGATGTATTTCTGATATTGGACCGTGGGGGGGAAGATGCACAGTGCATATCCACTTGCCAAACCCGATAGGAGCCTATGGTACTCCGGGTAGAAAGAAACCTTCGTCAAAACCTATCAAGTTGAAAGGTTGAGGTCAAGCTACGTCTATTCGGAAAAACGACACACCTGCATATTCTTAGTGTCGTGTTCAATCAAGATCGAAGAAATAAAATCAAGTGAGGCCGTGATAATCAAATTCGACAACACTGGGGAGTAATGGCGAGTGGCTTCGCGCATGATCACATCAAACGCATTCAGTAATGGATCGCCCTGTGGCTGGCAATTCATAAACCGCTCATTGAAGCGGTACAGATGCACGAGGTCCTGTGTCCCGTTCAGAATGTCGTCGATGCAGGTGTTGATGGCAGTAAAAAGGCAAAGCCACATCTTTGTTGCGCGATCAGGGAGGTGGTTGTACCAGCAGAAGGTGGCCACACCAATGACTATGTACGGACGAATGGAATAGTTCCCATCCATCGGAAAGCGACGGTTGGTAGCCTCCTGGCAACACTCGTTGTACAATGCTTCGTCAGGTTCGAATTCCGCATATTGCAAACCACAGCGCTGATGAAAATTGGCAACAGCCTGGCGGATGCTTGCTTTGACCTATATTCACATTAAATTTGGAATGCGGGGGACATGACAGAGTAAATTGTGCGTACATTGCAGTCAAGAGTGAATGTGGATATGCCAGTTTCTGTGATAGACATCATAGATGGATGGTGGCAAAGGGGAGATCGGGGTCGAAGAGGATGGCTGGAAAGTTTCACTAACCGAACTACTTATAACGTCAAGACTAGTCTACGCCTAATATAAGATATGGCTCATGCACAACCAACCAACCTCACGTGATAAAGAGTGACTCTAGCGTGATTTTGTGATATAAAGTT
>CAKNEV010000080.1:0-96375 GCA_930272055.1 Rhizopogon roseolus
CCCCCCCCCCCCCCCCCCCCCCCCCCCCCCCCCCCCCCCCCCCCCCCCCCCCCCCCCCCCCCCCCCCCCCCCCCCCGGGGCGAGTGCTTCGGCCAGTGGTGCCGCTGCGTCGGCTACGCTCGATGGTATTTGATTTGGCCGGAGGAGCTGGTGAACTGGTAGAACCAAGCATGGACTCATATATCCCCCCCCCCCCTTCTTTCATAATACTAACTATGGAGACATGGACTACTGAACAGCTTACTGGCTCGCAAAACTACACGTTGAGCTATGATACATAGTCGCCGACCCATTTTGTTTAATTTTATCGGCGTGAATATATTGAATTGCAAAATGTGAATATATTGAATTGCAAAATACCTATTGACAAAGATTGTAATAACATAAGTATGGGACAAGTGGTATCAGGATGGACGAATCCGAGTAATTGAATGAGATAATTCGGAGAGTGAAAAAACATTATCGTAACCGATCGTAATCGTGCATGAGCGTGATGTGAAACAGGAAAAGAAACTGAATGTTACACGGACAATGGCACTGCAAGAAAATCACAAAGATAAAGCAGGAAAGTATATTCGAAACCCAAATCGTTTCGCTTAGATCTTCAAAAGATCGACAGGTGGACCCGTGACGTTCACTTTCCCGTTCTCATCCATCACCGCATTCTGAGTGGTCGCCTTAACGCCCGCGTCCTGATTCGCCTGGACCTCCTCACGGCCCAAACCAAGTGAGTCATCAGGGATCCACACGACACGTTGTGGGCGGGACACAGCCGGGTGTGCAAATCCATAGTCCTCCGTCCCGTCTGGCGTGCGCGTAAAGAACACATTGTCATAATCGCTCTCCTGCATATGCTCAATGTCCGATTCGGATGAGGACGAAGCGCGTGGTTTGTCAGTCGGAGATGGAGCATCGCCCGAATCGATTGTCTCTTTGCCCCTCGAAGGAGACCCGACATCGCGGCCATGTAGCTCCAGAGAAGGCTCCGGATGCCTGAAAGTCCTGTCTGCGTGGCTGAGAGGAAGCGCCTTGACGAGTGGACCAAACGAGTCGTTTATGATCAAGTGGTAGAAGGCGGTTATAGCAATCAAGACGATCATGAGCACGGCTTCTGGGATCGCACTGGGCTTCGAGTTATTACGCGCGAGGAAGAACAAAGCGCAGAGACAGATCTGCTGAATGTACATCCCAACAAACACATGTTGGATTGCCTTTGGGAAAAACAAGCCTCCTGTGTCAGCTGAGGGCGGCTGCCTGTACCGGTAGAGGAAGAGGTCCTTGTAGAGTAGATAGAAAAGGAAGAATGCAAAGCATGAAAGGCCATTGATAATAGGCGAGATAATGGAATAAGCAAATGCTAAGAGGAAAAGTTAGCACATTCTATGTGGACTGCCAGGAAACTTACTGATGACGACGAGCAGAGTGATGGACGGGAACACTGTGCCCCAAGCGACACTTGACTGTACATACTTGATGTTATATACAGAGCGTGGCGTGCTGGCTAGGAGCGATAGCTTGACGTAGTACAGGACAAGCCCAACGGCATTCAAAAATCCTCCACCTACGCCAGACAAACCCTGAAGAATAATGTACCTGCATAACCATAATCAGTATCTGTCCCAGTAAGCTTGCGTAAATTACCCACGTCAGGAAGAAAGTGGACGCTTGAGGCAAATATTGAGCCAGGAGGCCGGCTATCGAAGAAGGGTTTGCGAGGAGCGACGGGAGAGCCGCCATGATCCCCGAACTCAAAGTGACAATCAAAAACGAGTGCTAAGACACCATGAGCAATGTTGGCTAACTGTCATGAGCGACGAGATGCTTACTATTACTTGGAAAATAAAGAACCGCGTCATCAAGCTCAACTCGAGACCTGTGCGCGTTGGGATACCCTCGAAGCGCCCCAAGAGACGAAGGACAATCGGCAAGAGCATCATGAGGACTGCAAGCAATACGGGGGGTAGAATACCCTGTATGATTCCGATGACAGGTTGTGGTAGAGTGCACAACCAAGCAAGCCAACTTTCACGATGGCAAAGACCTTCAATGTTCGAGATGACACCGACAAAGGCAACAGGAATAGCCCAGAAGATGATCAGGGCTGCCGTGGCAGCATAACTAATCACCATTCGTATGCGCATTTCGTATGGATTAAGGCCAAGGTTTCCCCAGATCACATCTGGTGGGGAGACTTCGAGGTATCGATCGGCCATGCGGTAGGCTTCGTGGTGAGTTAAGGCATTAGCTGCAAGGTGAGCAGCGATCTGCTGGTTGAAAGTGATGAATGCGGAGCTGAGGGGCGGGTAATTCTGCATCTTGAGGTCTTTTCTGTCAACTTTTCCATCTTGGTTTACATCTTCCAGCAGTGAGTGGCTTTCATCGGTGACAGTTCGGCGACCTTTCATCAACAACCCTGTAGTTGCAACAATCTCCTTCCTGCACCAATCAATCGTGTCGACCTTTTCACCGATGAACGGGAGTGAGAAAGGCATAAAACCGGCTGGAAGACGGTGCGTAGGCCATTTGTCTTTGGGAACTAGGCGCTCCGCCAAAGCCACATTGCGCTCGGGGTCGGCTGAATCAGGTAGTTCGTCGGCACCATCCGCTTTCTTCAGCGCCTTCCGTCTAAGTTTAGCCGCCGTTGATAGCAGTGATGTCTCTGCAGACTCTAATTTTCCGCATGCGGCTAGACGGCGATCATAGATAGAGGGGAGTTCCTTCAGGTCACTGAGAAAAAGCAGAGTCAAAATACCGTCGTATAACATAAAGAACAAAGTAAACATGACAGCAACACTATGGGGCAAGCGCAACCCAAAATGCACTGGAGCAAGAAACAAGTGTACGTACCGATTAATCCAAACCTTTGCGATGCCACCAGGAAGATGGGAATACAACTGGCCAAGTGCGGATTCCGAAAGATATCTAGCAGGGATACCAGTTACAAGAATCGTATTTGCTTGTACAGATTTTGAGTGAGCAGGATCGATGAGGTGCATCTGACGGACTGTAACGAAGTGTTGCATCTCCCGCCTAATATTCCAGAATATCCAAACTAAAAATATTGTCAGATTTTAAAAGTTCCGCATGAAAAGAAAAAACATCACAAGTGAAAAGATATGCGAGAACAACATGGGCTGCATATCTTGGGTTGTTTTCAGGAGCAATATTTCCGTAGTTGAAACGATCGAGTCCAGTCTTGTTGGGCAAAGAATTATTGACAGAGGTGACAGGCATGAGCACGACCCAAGAAATGAACCAGATGGGAAGAAGGACGCGAACTATCATCCGCAGAAATCGTACAAACAGATATGCATCGGGTCCATTGACTTGCTGAATATTGCGATAGTCTGTTTTGAATAGGGCGATGGGCCAAGTTAAAAAACCAGTCTCAAGAGGTTTGACACGATCCCTAGGTCAAGAGAACGTGAGAAGTGGTTGGAAAGGGTTTATGGATGAACGCCTACTTCTCGATTGGAACTTGTGTGCGTGGCTCATAAATTTGTTTGAAGTATGGACGTAGCACTGTGAATATGGCAATCTCAATTCCAAAGACTGCAGCATTGAAGACCAGCGCAGTGACGAAGGTGGCTGTCGTAGCAGACGTCGCGGTCTGCTGGTCCACACCAGACCTAAAAAAACATTAACGATGGATAAGGGACAACTAGAACAATAACACATACATGGTGATGAGCAAAAGAAAGGAGCGACGAGGTTAAGAAGCTTAAGGTTACTTATACTATACTATTTTACAAACTAAGACTCGTTCTCCTGAATTCACTCCACAATCAAATTATGTAATCGAATATTCTGCCGCCGGTTAGAATTCTCTCCATTTGCATTCTGCTTGTCAAGTCCCCCTTGAAAACAATGCCTGCTGTAATGTTAAGCTAAGTGTGACTTCTAGCGTAGGCACAGACAGCAGGCATCGCCCGGCTCCGGACACTTCGAACCCGATTGGTCCGGTACTTACGATACTAGACACGTTGAGAAACGTTCTGATAGCGTATCATGTATCAAGTTTTTCAAAAGTGCCCCGCTGGATTGAAACGGTGTAGTGGTATCTGTCAATGTACTGTAGTCGGTGATTACCATGGGCATCAATCACCGCGACAGGTTTCCTTCATTTCACCTTTCGACCATACTGCCGGGCTAGGTAGGCCGTGGCATGGAGTTACCGTATTTATCCACCTCCATAAAGTTCTTCCTGTACCAAAATAATCACGACGGAGAATCTATTATTCGTGCAAGTTTGCAGGCACTATCGTACATGGATCCGAGAGACAAATTGTTGCTGGGTGGCAGGCAGTGTTTGCAGGGCCAGTGGCGTGCCAGGCATGCTGACGGCAACTCCTCTGCCTCATTTCTCCGCATCTAATCGCTTTAGATGGTTGGTGTACACGTGAATGGTGCTAATATAAGGCAGCATGTTTGTATTGTAAAATTTTGATAAACCTCTCCTAACATGCCAGCAGTAAGGGTATTCTGAAGGACGAGAGTGTGGTGACCTTGCAGTGCTTAGATTACATTTGCGAGACGAGTACACACGGAGAGGAAGTGCCAAAGATTGGCTTCGTCGTTCTAGGCATATCATTCCTGACCCCTCCCCACCCAGCAGCGCCAGCACAAGAATACCTCAGCTACTTCAGAAGAAATCGCGCCTGCAATCACACCAGAAACTACAGCAACTATTCATTTTCTCATATGATACATGCACAAAATTGATGGAGAGGATAGGCATGAGATCACTGAATGATGAACTCGAGTTTTATGGACTTGTTGAGCTGGATGCAGAAGGTGAAGCGGACGATCAGACTTTCGATGATATGATGACTAGCTCAGTTGATAAATATATTAACCAATCGCGGCACAGTCACGGTGCTGCATCAATGGTCGGCCACTGGCACTTCAAACAAGCTAGACTGGTGGCTGTTATCTCTCCTCACCAATAGGGCTGAATGACTTACGTCAATAAGTTGCTCGCTAGCGGCTCGCCTCAGCAGTATCTCAGTATATTAACTCGACTGATGGAAATATTATGAGGTAAATCATTCTGATCACTGGCATCGGTTATATGCCATGTGATCAGCAATCCAGAACCTTAAAGATGCTTGTCTTTTCCGTTGTAATCTTCATGGCTATCCAGATCGCCAAGGGAGTACTGGCTGCAATACAGAATGGGAGTATTTCAGTGGGTGCATAGTTATATAGAGAGCGAAAAAGGGGCTGTTGCAATCCTCTTACGTAGCATTAGTGTAGGCGGGAGAACCTCGATAAACTGGCAGAATAGCAGGGGATCACATCTCAAGCTTAAGCTTGATTAAGTACCGACAAAAGCTCCAACGTGCACGATCAAGAGTTGAACAGGTGTTATGCGAGAGGGACCATGGGTCTGCGGTCGTAGGAATGTGTGAAAGTGGAAATGAAGGGGGAAATGCAGGAGCCAATCTTCGCAGAGAGAGAAATGCAGACTCACCCAGTACATCTCTCTAGACTCTCTTTCCCTCTCTGCGCGTAGATTATTGACAATTTTCGAGAAGCAGGTTATCGACTAAATGGTTGCCCAAACTAAAGACCCAAAATAGGACACCGGGACGCGACTTCTTCCCATGTTCCAACAACGACACCGCACGTCCTCGTCACCGCCCCGCTGGAAAGCACCACCTTCGCGTTGGCTCAACATGCGACTGCGGAGAATATTCGTATTCTTGAAATTCACGCTTCCGCTGGTGTTCATCACATGTTACGCCGTATGGTACCTCTATGAGCCGCACGGTCACATTGACCTCGTATTCTATGAACGAGAATGGATACAACGCGAAATGCTACCATTGTCTTCACTAGGAGGTTGCTTTGACCCCGAGCGCGTCAGCCCACTGTACAACGTCAGTGAAAACTTATATGGCAAGAAACGCTTTGAGGTGCAGGCAGGGGTAACGATGCGGATGGGCATGGACTGTTACGAGTTCGCAGGAACAGTAAAGTTTACAGAAGGCGAGTGGAAACAGGAGGAACGGTATATCCCACCAGAGGAGCGAGCACAGTTCCACACATATTGGCGCGTCGATCTCGCGAGTCTGGGCGAGAGACAGGAGTACATGCTGAAATCATTCTTCGCCACACAAGACCTCCCCCGCTCTCGTCTAACACTCTGGTCAAATGGCGACCTATCATTCAATCCGATCGTGCGCAAGTACCTCGACTTGTTCCCTGACTCATTCACCCTTCAGATAGTGGATATCCCTGAATTAGCCAAGGGCACGCCAATGGAGAATCATCACTTCCTCAATCTCGAGGACAAGAAGGCATGGGTAGATGGCGACCTCGTTCGCTTACTTGTCATCTGGACATACGGCGGCGCCTGGATAGACATGGACATGCTCTTAACGAGAGACCTCTCCCCATTGCTCGAGCACGAGTTCGTAACACAGTGGGACTGCTACGGTGATACAGTCGATCAATCAACCCTCACTCGCCGCTTACTCAATATCCACAGACAAAATTTACCAAGCGTTGAATGGCGCGCTTATGCACTTCCACAAGCACTCGCCTTACCTCTGCGAGGCCTTCCATCTCATGGCGCATAGCACTCCCCCACGCTCCCCAAGCACCGATTGGGGTGCAATTCTGTACCTTCGACTCTGGCGACGCCTCCTCAGGGAATCCATCCCCCCTTTCAAAATCCTACCCTTCTGCTTCTCCGACCCTCTTGCATGTCGTCTCGACAATAGCGTGCCAGAACCGTTCGAGCCAGATCGTCGAGACGGGAAATGGACAGGCAGACTGGGGCAAGGGCTTGAAGAGGGTGGCGCGCTGGATCGGGCACTAGGTAAGATATTTGCTGTGCATTTGCATAATCGCTGGGATAGGGCATTTCCGAAGGGCGGTTGGGTGGACAGATTGTTATTGAAGAGACATGCGGATGAGATAGAGAGAAGGGCGCGAGTAGATGGCGAGCTGTGATGTGCTGACATGCTGTGAGTGATGAGTGCCTTGATCATAACGTGATACGGACCTAACTTCATTTGTTGTAGACTGTGACCTTGCATAATGTATGCAGTACATTATATTGATAGGGCGTTAGCGCATGCGGAGATTTGAGGCGGTAATCATATCAGGAATACATCCGTCGGTATGAGAGTGTTCTTCGGACAGGGGGATGTTCGTCTAAGTAAGTAATCCCCCGACAAGGACGTCCCACAAACACTGCAAGTACTGTGAGCATCCTGCGTAAATTTATTTTAGCAAGTCTAGGCAGACACGGGTGGTGCACCACGTCTCCACCATTGGGACTCCTTCAATAACTGACAGGACTCCACGTAATAATGCAAATATCATCCATCCGCATTTCCGCATGGAGTCCCGTACAGCGCCCGTACAGCACCACTCTCTTCATATATACCATTTAGTTTCGTTGCGCCCCTGAACCAAGCGCTTAGAAGTGTACGAGCGACGCCAATGTATATTCTATGACATTCTTAGCGCTGTGCATTGAACAGTCCTCTATCGCACTTATCATACAGTTCTAGCACACTTGATGTACCAGTTTCATGCGGGTAATTTATTCCAAGGCAGCTGCGGCATTTCTCGGACTTTCCAATGTCTCCATGCATGGATCATTGCGTGACACCGACGATCTGCCATTCGAGGTCTTTGCCTCCCCAAAAAGGCACGACCGTCTTCTCCCCATTACTATACTCAGTCTGTACCCTCACTCCATCGTGCACCTTCTGCACAACAACCTTTGGCGCTCCCGGACGTGCCGGGACTTGATAAAAGGCGCGTCCAAAATTACTGGTGAAATCCTCCAATCTATCAATTGCGCCGAAGGAATCGAGGAGGTGCGCAACGAGGGGGAGAAGGACGGGCGACGTGTAAACTCCCGCCGCACATCCACTCGTAGGGGTAGCAGTCGATTTTGAGAGGCTGGGGTGCGGTGCGGAGTCCGAACCGAGGAAAAACTTCGGGTTACCCGATTTAATGGCTTCTCGGAGAGCGCGGCGGTCTTCCGGGAACTTGGCGACGGGTTTGCAAAAGTGGAAAGATTGGCCTGCCCAGTCATCGACTGTAAGGGCGAGGTGGTGTGCTGTGATTGTGCATGCGACGTTGTCCCCGCAGGCCATGACGGCCTGGACGGCAGCTGCAGTTGTTGCGTGCTCGAGAACGATACGCAATTTAGGATATTTTTTGGATAGATTTGAGAGAACGGGGAGGAAACGTTCCTCGGCGTTGAGGACGCAGATGTTTTTGGAGTGGTCGGATGGTATCTCTCCGTGAAGATTGAGCACGATGCCGTGCTTTTCCATTGCTTTGAAGAGCTCATCGTATTTGTCGTAGCTCTCGATTCCCTCATCTGAGTTGGTGGTCACGCCGCGGGGATAGGATTTGACGCCTACGATACCAGCAGCTTTCCAGTTTCCGACATCGTTGGGATCGAGAGCATCGGAGAGATAGAGGGTCATGAGGAACTCCACTTCGGACGAGTGCTTCTTCAACCTTTGCTTGTATTCCTTTGCCATCTCTATGGTTGTGATTGGGGGCACGAGATTTGGCTGCGATCGTCAATTGTTCGTTGTCCTACTGATAAGATTAGGACATACCATGACATAGGCGAGATAGAAACCGCCCTCTTGTACATGGGGTGTAACAAGTTTCGACAGTTCACCATCCCTGAGGTGGACATGGAAATCAGCAGGGGCAGTTACTTCCCTGGTGTCTCCGAAATTTGCCGTGGACATGATGACGATGGAGAGAGAAAGAGCATGCTAAAACGTGGCAGCTACATCATATATATCCAGTCGTCATGATGTACTTCAAACCTTCAACTCTGCCACTGTACATGAAAGTACTAAATACACATATATCATTGACACGCTCTGACCAAGGTTGATACTGGTTCGTAGTCGTAGTACATGATGTGATACATGGTTGAACGCGAAGAAGTAAGGATGATGCATCAATGGTCGTGCACTGGCGATAGAGATCGAGGGCCCCGAATTTTCAGATGTAAGAACAATATATACTTGTTGACCTTGCAAATTCGAATTCGTCGTTGTCATTCAAGAACGACTATGTAGCTTACACGGGGATGGCAGCTCGTCGCTGGCTTACCTAATTTTGGTAGCTTACAAATGCGAATTTGAAGAAGACTGCCACCCTCTTGATACTTCATCAATATCACACACACATCACGCAAATGCTTTTAGATTTACTGAAGAATCTAGGAATCAAATTCCTAGGAAGCATATAAATTCAAAGCTTGAGTCGCCCCCCGAGGTGATCGGAAGCGAAACGTACACAGCGACTCGTCTGGAATTGTCTAAGGACGATTCAGAACCAAACCGGGCTTACTACTTCCCCACTTACTCCCCGATTTCCAAAATGCCGCCCGACGTGATGGGTCTTTACGGGTTCTCATCGCAACCACACCAGGAACCTCCTGTCAGTACATACAACGTACGGCAAATGCTGATACGACGCACCATCAATATTAGAGGTTGTCCTGAAGAAATTGTGGGAGTTAAGATGACGTGTAGTGCTGCATAAATCCACTCTATGACTTCCGCCCTTGGCGCTCACCGGACATGAAACTATATAAGCTTGTGGTGAGCTGGCAGTTATGATGATTATTCACTCCCTTAGTTCGATCGGCCACACAAGGTCCGGGGTGCTAGAGAATGAAGTGTGGCAGGAGTCTCACAGCTGTGGTTGTAGTCAGCCTGGTCCAGGGTTCACGCGGTCAGACATGGTACGCGTAATATTGATCTTGCAGCACTCAATTGTTACTTCATATACCTTTCAGGTGCGGAAAGAACTATATGGCAAATCAGTCTGTGGTGCCACCTGGCGGGCAGTTTGTGTTACCCACGCAAAGTGTTGAACCGCTTCTGTCCTTCCGCTGTGCCCCCGCCTTTCGCCCATACCTCGAGGAGGATGCGAAGAGCGCAGCCTTTATAGTCGATTCACCCATTGTTTACGACTGGGTTGCTGGCGCTGAACCAATCTCCCTTCCTTCTTCTGACAGTTCCAGTGTTACCAGCCTAGGAAGCCTCGATGTTACTATCTGCGTGGGCCCTGTCCGCACCACCGCAAATGTCCCTCTGAATGCCACCGGCATCCCAATTCCCATAGATCTCAGCAAGCTTGTCTCCCAGAAGACTGCGCACAACGTTAGCTGTTCTGCCACCTATTCTGCTCCTTCGTCGTCGAAATCCCAGACGTTTGAGACTAGCACGTCCCTTTTATATCTCCCTGACACAACCGCATCCGTCACAAAGACCGATTTACGCACTGGTGCACTCTGGGTGAGGCCTGCAGATGGCAAGGGTGGAGCATTTGCGCCATTTATCCCCCAAGGCTTCTATGTGAGCTTTGACCCGTATCTAGTGAGCAATTTGTCCGTGATCGATGACCTCAAAGCCGATGGGTTCGTCTTCCATCGCCTATCACCTCCCAAGTAATTACTAAACTGTCCTCTTTTCTAGATTCAACACGGTTTGTTCTACGATCATGTTATATACCCTGTACTGAAAGTCCATCCATAGCTTCACCCAATTCCTCCTTATGACAACCTCACCTCTTTCCAACAAGTCATCGACAAGGCCAGCAGTTCTGGCATGTACATCGTTTATGATATGCGATCGTATGTCAGACTTCGTCGCCTATTCCTATGGTTATTTATATCTCCTCAGGAACTACCAGAACTTGACCGCTGTTGCTCAACAAGTGAATACTTACGCCTCAATTCCCAACCTTTTGAACTGGGAGACTGCACACGAGCCTGACGGCAACTCTGATCCCCACAATGCCACGAAGCAGACATATGATCTGATTTATCAGATGGATGGATATCACCCTATCTCCATTGTTCTGAATTGCGAGGATTACAACTTTTCGCCTTATGTCACAGGAGCTGACATCGTTCTGCATGTGAGACATTTAAAGCATTTACATTACTCACTTTTGATTCCTGGAGTAGGATGCTTATCCTCTTGGTATCAATGGTACATTTTCTCCTGTGTGGAACACCTCGTGCACCCCGGACTTCGGTCACTGTGGCTGCGACAACTGCCAAGGCAACATGTACGATGTCAAGGCCCGCGTCCAGACCTTCAAAGACAGACTCAACATCCTGGGTTTCGACCGTACGAAGTCTGTGTGGACTACACCCCAGGCCTTCGGTAGTGGGCAGTAAGTCACGTCGAGTCGGCAATACGTTTTGTGACTTGAATCTCATTACAGATACTGGAACTCGACGCCCACCGGCGAGCAGTGGGCTGCGTTAGGATTCACCTCCTTCAGCCATGGCGCAATGGGTGAGTTCATGATGATATGCATATATATAACACTGACTTTCTCCACCAGGTTCCAAGTCATTTCGTTACCCAACCACATCTGGCAATGCCACGACAATCGAGGCTACAGCGACCGAGGTCACTGTTCTCATTAAAGAAGTCATCCAGCCTTTCCTCGTCGACCCAACTGCCAAGTATGCCTACTATGACTACCAGGACGTGGATGCTGGTCTTTGGTACAACGGCACTGCATACCTGCTTCTTGTTGTCAATATGGCCAGTACGGACGTCTACGTCCCGTGGAAGGATATTGGAATGGGCTGGATCACCAATGCGACGACGCAGGTACAGAGCATATATCCTGCCTCGCAGAGTTTAAACGCCACTGGTGTCAATTTCAAACCTGGAGATATTGGTATTTTTACTGCGAAGCCCTGAGAAGATAAAGGATTAGAGGACCTGTCAGCGGTGATGAGAGATGCTAACAATCTACTTCGAGGATCACCGAGTTGAATGGCCATAATATAAACTCTGCGTAGAAGTCTCGCCTAGAGATCTGGGGAGTCGGTTCTCAGGTTGCTTGCCCCAAATAAGGAACTCATGACAACTAGTAGTGTCTCCAGCTCCGCACTTACAAGTTACCTGCACCATTGCGCTCGACTTCTGTTATCTACAGCTGAGATGGTCAACGGCTGTATCTTTCGTGCCGACTTATTAGTGTCATGAAAGGTAGTCAGACTTCAGTTTTGCGTTTTATCTCGCCACGTGATCGAATCATGTGATAAAAATAATACTAATTCGGAATTGGAAATGATCATAGTGCTCCTCCTGAGTCGGTAATCGAACTACGGCACTTGGGCTATACTTGTGGGGGACCGCGGGGCTTCAAACCTAGCGGTCCAGTTCTCCCGCTCCTGCTCTGCCCCTGCTGGACTTCTGTAGCAAGCTCATAGGGGCGACACTCGAGAACTGGCCTCATTTTCAACAACAATCTTCTCCTTGCCACTCAATGGCAAAGAATCTCAGGAAAGAGTCGCATCGAAACTTCTCCAGGAATGCCCACATCTGTCACTGGAAGCAGCTGCGCGAGCCTTCAATACCACATTCTTGGGATGACTTTTCATTGGAGCTTTCAAATAGATTCTGGTACTCCAAAGAATCGGGCTGGGATAATTCCAAATTTCCATTCATTCCACCGATGGAAGGTCATGGTGATCCCTTAGGATCAGAATTCCCTCGAGAAGCGCCTCTTGGACAATTCTTGAATCAGGTGAGTCATGGCTTAACTCGATGGCAGTCGTTCAACCTGACATACTTGCCTAGCTCATTGAGTTTACTGCAAGCGTAATGATGGATATTCAGGGGGTTGGCAGAGTATGGCTTCCTCAGCACAATACTCCCATTGCTAGTAGGAGGAAGCCTGTTCTAGTACTAGTGGATAGCCAGCATCAGACGGCTGCAGGCAACGAGTGGGAACATGTGCGATCAATCTGTCAGGTATGTCACTGATTATTATCATTCAATCACGGTTGTGAATACTCACATCACGGTATGATAGGTCAAATACATAGATACACCAGGTCTTGTTGAAGTAGCATACGAACAACTCTATGAAAATGCTTCCTTCATTTTCACCGAACAAGATAATCGCTTATTCTTCATTGGTTTTTCTATCTGTGGCGCTACTCTGCGTGCATACCTATTCCACCGCGGCGGTACAATGGAATCCACGCCCATGTCGTTTCACACTGAGCCATGGGCTGTAGCACAGGCGCTGGTTTCCATCGCGTATACCAATTTCACCAACATTGGCTATGATCCAACAATCCTCACCCCCAGTGCCCTCGAGTCGGTGGCGCCGGTGCCGGTCCTCATCTCCAATCCATGGGATCGTACTATCAGAATAGTGACGGACACTGAGGGGAAACAACAGTACATGAAACTTCTCATAGATACGTGTCTTTTCTCCTCGCATTCCGTGCAAGGTCGTGGAACACACGTCTTCGCCTGTTTGCACCCCAAGTATCGGAAGTACTTGTGCGAAGCTAAAGTGCCCGAGGAAGGTTCAAACAAGAAGGGGAAGGCAAAGGCAAAGGCAAAAGGAACGGCGGAGGTTGAACCCGAGCTGGGGTACTCAAGTTGGCCCCCATTAATTTGCTGTGCATCACTGCAGACTGATAAACTCCTCCAGACTTGACCCACTGCATCGTTAAAGATTGCTGGGTGGATCATCCGGATCGGAGTGATTCCTACGTCCATTCTCTCCTTAAAATGAGGAATCTAGGAAAGGATGGTACGGTCATCAACGTTGAGCCTCGAGGGATCGCCGTCTATCTCTCTGGGCACATTGACAATGTGTCGTCAAACGAGGACGACGATAAGAACTCGAGCTACTTTGAACCTCACATATTATCGGATGTGAAGATGAGAAAGATGATTCACAAGAGATTTGTTTTCGAGACCTGTGGTGTCGGCATCGAATGGTTCGCCACTAGAAAGGAATTCTGCCATGTTATCCTTGGGGCTGTGGAGGGTGCGCGTTCGCTATGTCTATGGTTTGAGGTGGACAAGAACTAACTGAGCGGAAGGTCACAATAATGCTTTTGATCTCCATATCCTTCACAGGGACGTCAGTGGCCCCAATGTCATGATTGCGGTGGACAGCATCAACAAGGAGTGCGCCATACCCAGTAAGCTATATTTATAGTTCAACTGGAGTCTCAACTCATTTCAACTAGGCCAAGGAATTCGTGACGGCTTTCTGGCTGACTGGGGTCTTGCTATTGACCTGAAGGATACTTCACCGTTGCGTGATTCTGCCCTGCATACATGTGTTGTGAGTGATGTGTTATTCTGATCTGTCACACTTCTGAAGTCTGGCAGGGGACGTATCCCTACCTCTCCATGGAGCTCATGTTTGGCGCGAATGGGCAGAATGTCAAGCACAGAGCATGTGATGACCTGGAATCATTCTTCTGGATCTTATTGGTCACGTCGGTCAACTACACAGGCCCTTTTAATCAGTCCCGTGACTGGGAGAATATCGAGTGCTTGATGAACAAGCTCGCTGCTGAGCAATCTGGAACCATGGTGTATATCCAAGGGTGGTCCACGCCAGTCGAACCTAGTACACGTCAGATTCCGAGGATTACGCGGAGTGTCACGGGAGACACATCATCTTACTGGAAGACTGCGAGATCTTCTAGAGCGCCTGCAATCACACAACCTGCTCCTCCCACATCTCTACCTGCTCTCACAGGATCTGTTGCAGCATCCCGGCCTCTTCGCACTTCCGCCCCCACACCTGTTTCACTGGATGTATCCATTGCAGAACGATTGCGCCTTGGGTTGCAGGCACAGCAGGCACATATGGAAAAGGTTTGGCAAAACCGGCTTGCTGTCGACAAGAAAACTCGTTTGTATCGTGTAGACGAATTCGTTAGTGTGAACGTCCCAACTTGGTTCAAGCCTGATGGCCATGTAATGGATTACCGCAAGGTAGCCATGGATAAGGCGACGCTGTCATGGGACATGATGAAGGCTTTCATCACCCCATACTTTGCAATCCCTCCTTTTCTCGAGGGCATGGAAAAGCTCCATAGTCTCTTCAAGGGCACCACTTTCATTGTCGAAGGTGCGGTCGTCTGGGCACCTCCTGTCAAGGCACCTACGCATGAGGAGGTCATCAAGATCTTGAAAGAGATGTTGGATGGATTGACTCAGGAACTTGATCCTTACCCCGCGGCAGCTCAAATTAAAGATGGGCGCGAGCGATACGAGTCATTCTTGCAAGATGGGCGCTTCCCTCAGTTCTTTCAGTCCAGCAAGGCTTCTGGGAGTGCTTCAGTCATATCTGACCACGGGATGGCGAGTACCAGTGATGTCACAAGCTCGGGTGTCGATATGAACTTGAACAAGCGTGGGGTGGAGTCATTAGAATCAGTGGAGGATGGGAGCCCCACAAAGATGAAGCGCATCGAATGACATCTCAATCATGATAATAGCCTGCCAATTCGAATAAGTCTTCCTTCATCATTGGTATTTGTGTAGGTTCGCTACGGCGTTGAGTAGCTGGAAAGATGCAAGTGCGATAGGGGACTGTCAGACCGTTTGATAGGAAGGTATAACGATAAGTCTAGGAGGACGGACAACGAGTACGATGATGATAAAGAACGTTAGTGTTACGAATGAGGGTCAGAGTTACTTGACGGTGCGATGAGGAATAAAGATTGTGCTGATTCGATCGATAAAAGATGGTGGATGCGTTGACTCAGTGGGCAATCGGAGACAACGCAATGAGAGTTTCATTGCGTTGTCTCCGATTGCCCACTGGCGCATTGTCCAATTACCTAAGTCTAAGGGTGGTATAAGTTTTCCTGTCGTACGCCGCCTTTTGTACTCCTTGCAGATTCAATGTTCAACGCCAGTGATTGGCATCTTTACTCATCACCTTTGCCTCTCGTTACACTTCGACTGAATTGTTGTTGACATGTCACGTCTTGTCTACTGACTCATGTTGATGCTATCAATGTTTTGAAAAGTGTTTTACATTCCACTTTCACGAATTGATTGATTTAGCAAATTGTGAGCAGGATACGCATCGTGCGCTGACACGCTGTGTGCACACCTCAAAACACAGCGAGAATGGCTGGCAATTGTTCCAGAACCCGTACGCGTACACCTCTGTGCACCCCCAACGTGGCTACTGGGTCTGTCTCCTGTGGCATACATGCTTTTTCGAGGCGCTGGCCGTCGCCCCCAGATCACTTTTCATCCACACACATGCACTGGAGCGTCTTCAAATGTTTGTGGGTGATTCAATATTTCAATCAGTGGTGCAGTTTTATAACCCCTGTGCATTCCGCGACCTTCGCTGGAAGGCCGTTCAGGTGAAAGCCTTGTATATACTCGATGCACAAGAGAGAAGAGGTAGCGAGGCAGAGAGGGTTCGAAGGAAGATGAGAGCGAGTACACTGACTCGGACCAACTCTTATCAAACTTTGGGAATAAAGAATGATTCGAAATGCGAGCGCCACTCCAATTATTATAAGTATAAAAGTGTTTAAATCGATACGATCTCCCTGTCATCAAAGCCCACATTCACCCGCAGCACACCTCTCTCGAAGAGTCTAGCCAATTTCTGCTTAACGCTTCTGCCCATGCTTCCGTCGTCTTCATTCGCTACCACGACTTGAACGTCCACAAGGCCTGCCCATGGCGCATGGTCGAACACGTCTGATAGCCCTGCGAAGTCCATCGATAAAAGGGCGTGGAGATCGGCAGGATGTAATGCCAGCGAGAGGAATTGCACTGACGGTGCACGCACACGACCGAGGAGGGCAGTGAGAGGCATTAACTGTGGCGGCTGAGGCTGAGGATCAACATCCGATGGATCCGGGGGTGGTAAGGAAGGAATGACGAGTCCGTACAAATGCATCTCTTTCAAACTGCTGTTATGGCTAAGATCAATATGGGATGCAATATCATCTGCGCACTCCGTGAGCTCGTTGTCTTCCATTGTTCGAAGCAATTTCTCACCTCCATCGTCTATGAATGTAGCATCGAACCCGAGGTGAAGTTCTTTCAAACTTGGGCCGAGCGTCTTCAAAAACTTGCCGACTGCTTGGGTATTCTTGATACCCACCGCCCCGAGTCTCAGGACTTCTATGATTGCCTGCCCTCCATCATGTTTCATCGCCATCGTCAACCACTTCAACACCTGCCGGGTACGTGCTCCTCGTATTGCGAGCTCTCTAAGTTTCTTCGGCGGTCGAGGAACCACTCTATCATCTGCTCTAGATCCAAACGTCTCCGCATGTATATCATCCCAATCACAGCGCACCCCGTCCAGCGTGAGCGATTCTATATCTTCGAATTCTCCAATAAACCTGATCATGTCCAGGGTCGTCCTGAACTCGCATCTCCCGAGCGCAAGCTTCCGTATGCCCTTGAATCCACTCATAAACGCACTCCGAGACTTCGAGGACAGGTACTCCAAGGTAATACGCTCGGCTTCGAGAGAGTAGAGATTTGGGAATGACCCAGCGAGAGTCGGCAGGGCTGCATTGATCCATTTTGGGTCCCACGACTCACCGCGCGATTCGCGAATGGAGAGGTGTTTCACGTATGGGGCGAAAGTAGGTAGGGCGGACTCTTGTTGTCCTGAGGTGTAATATTGCAACAACTTGACAAAGCTTTTCCCCCTTCGTCCACCTCCAAGCCGCACGTATTTCCATAAATGCTCTCGGGCTGCGTGTAGCCAAAAACTGTTCACGAGAGAACAATTACAGATGGCCGCGAGATTCGATGGGTCGTATATGTCCTTTGAGGAGGGTGTGTCTGGGATGGTAAAGAACGAGATGATGTGTAAGAAAAGCTCTGGCGGTATCCAAGGGGAAGGAGGTGCATGAGATGTGCTCTGGATGGTGACGTGGTGAACGTTGGGCAATGGTAATTTGGAAAGGTGATCTGAGAACGTAGGTGATTGTGGGGACTTGAAAGACTGCACCAGCATTGTCGGAGAAGTGATCATCGAAAGCGAGGGTGACTGCAAGTGCAATCGAGGAGCGGTGGGTATCAATGTGATGGTCATGGCCGAACGATGAAAGATCGAATTAGTTAGTGAGGATGTTAAAGGTTAATATTATGCCAGGCGTCTGGCGCTGGTATTAAATCTAGGAAGGTATGGAAGCAGCCTGGAGATCTATATTAATCAGCTCGTGTAAAGCGTGAGGGGGAGAGGATGCTGGGAGGAGGACACGGGGCACAAGATAACAAAACCAGGAACGAGGGACATGTTTTATATCTCCCTGCCAGCTGCCGCCAGACGGCTCTGAAAAGGACAACAAATTTTTGTGGCAACATGCAAAGACACTTTCCCATATCGGGTAGCACCGCGCTTGGGTAGGACCCCGGACCCCGAATAACGCTGTGCTACATTGTCTGACTAGTAGAGAACGCTAGACGTCCAATTTTCGCACATCGGGCATGCATTTTAGTAGATCACTTTCCGTAAGCATGCAACGGCTACTCACGCGCCGACTCCAACGCTGGACAACTAAGAAGCCAAATGGATATGTAGTCACTGGGTAACTGCCGCACTATGTCGAGACTAGACTTATAGGTGAGAACGACAGAAACGCGAGAATTTGTTGCTTGGAGTTCAATCTAGAATCCACGAAGCCACAGGCTGGCCCACACCAAGTATTATCACCATTCCCGAATACTTCCGTCCTCCCCCCTCCATATCGGGTTACGCCAAGCCTCAACACCAGCTCGACTATACTCCATAGCGCGGGTACGTACCAGCCCCTCGTTAACAATGATACCCAATCCAGGACCTAGCGCGCATGGTACAGTTGCATTTGTTTTAGGCATTTAGTACAGAGTAACCGGAGCCATAGGCAGTGTTCATTAGTTCGAAAGTCATCGGGTTGCGATGGGTAGCATGTAAATTTAAAGATCGTCAATATTGAAAAGGACATAAGTGGAACGAACCAAAAAAGGACAAGGCTCACCGCTGGGAGTCGTGATATACCCGTCCTTCACAGTAAATACACTCGGATCCGCGAGGTACGTGAAGAGATCTGCATCTTCGCTATTATAGTGCATCTACAACCAGCCCGCGTCAAGGGCTGCTTCTCAAGAGATCATGGCAGTGAGAAACCTACTTGCCAACTCATTTCCTGAATGAAGTCTAGATACCCAGATGATGATTAGCGCTTGCTCGAGTAGAGTGGTTGATGCCCACAGTTTAGCTTCGATACGCCAACGGCGATGCACGCTGCCAATGCAATCGGTCCTAGTGGGCAGTGCGGGGCAAGTGCGACGTCGTATGTTTCCGCCATGGAGGCGATGCGCGCCAACTCTGATATTCCGCCGCAATGAGAGACCTTGCCCAATTTGGTAAGACAGTTTAAAACATAAGGAGAAAGACCAAATAAAAGACACACGATGACCGCGGGGATCAACTGAGAAGCGAGTACTCACGTCTGGTTGCGCGACATCTAGTGCACGTCCTTCAAAGTAGGGGCGGAACTCATGTCGCGAGTAGAGCCGTTCCCCAGCTGCAATAGGAGTGGAGACGAGACGCCCGATGTCCGCGAACTCCGAAGGTTGAGTAGGTAGAAGGGGTTCTGAAGTTAGCCAGTTGGAATTTAGCACTTGTGCAAATGGTGCCTCCTTTGGTGGAGACGCTCACCCTCGATGAAGAGGACACCCTCGCCTTCAAGAAGCTTGGCAAGCTGCCGAGCCATTCCCTTATGCACCCGTCCATGGAAGTCCACTCCGACATCCATCCCTAGCGCACGAATTTCGCGCACGCGTTCCACAGTTCCTTTTAGGAGGTCGGGAGAGTCGAGCCACGCAAGAGCCTCTGTATAGTACGACTCAGACCCGGCGGATTGTAAGACTAGTCTCAGAGCTCACCAGTGGCATTCATCTTTACAGCAGTAAACCCTTGCTCTTTGCGTTCACGTGCCGCTTCGCAGACAGCACTCGGATGGTCACCACCAACCCACCCATACACACGAACACGATCCCTGACTTTTCCACCTAGAAGCTGCCACACAGGAACTCCTAGCTTCTTGCCTTTGATATCCCAGAGTGCGATATCGAGACCAGACAGGGCTGACTACACAGTTTAAGAAACACATTCAGACGAACGGTAGGCAGATAAGCGGGTATCTATGTGGCAGACACCCACCATTAGGACAGGTCCACCACGATAGAACCTAGCGCGGTACGCAGTCTGCCAGATATCTTCAATACCGTCTGCATCCCAACCACAGAAACGCTGTGTAAGGTCGGCGAAAGCGCCCTCGATCGCTTCGGTGTGTCCTTCGAGAGTAGATTCTCCCCAGCCAATAAACCCGTCCGCTGTCTCAACCCGCACGAAGAGCCAGCGCGGAGGCACGCGAAAGATCTATAAGTATTTGAAACTGAGTTGGGGAACACGGCCAGCTGTGGCAGTGGCACGCACCTCGATCTTTGAGATGATGCTGGAAGCTGAAGTTGTAAGTGACATACTTGTTAGGAGATGACACGATAAGAAAGAGGATACTCTCCACTATATTTCATGGAGGACTTCGGTGGTCAGCTGAACCCCACCGGTCCGCAAGGTAGCGCCCGCAGGAAATATTATGGAGGTCATATGCATTAAGGTTGCGCTACTCGTGGAATTGGCTACGCAGTTCAGTCCTGGCCCTTAACCATTTTTCACCTCAACGAGAAATTGATCACCAGGAGAATACCCTCAAAACATCGTATGCACGGAAGCAGATAAGACTCTCTGTTACAACGAGATGGAGCATATTGTCTTCTTGGACCGCCTAGAATATCAGACCATATCATAAGTAGTCATCCAATAACGTTTACGTTGTACTACAGCACGGCTTATAGACCCATTAATCAATGAGGTACTTGCGCTTGAAGAACGACCGGAGGTGGAGAATCTGCCAAGCCCCGAGGGCCGCAAGGGAGAGAATGGTAAACCAGGCGAAATTCTGCACGCGCTTATTCGTCACCACTGCAAGGAGGGTAAAGTCAACAACACGTTGCGCTGTGCAAAAGTCCGAAGGAAAACTGACGATTAGTGTCTGCAAAGCGCTCTTCGCGTTTCTTGAGGTAATTCAGTTCGTCAACTATCTCTTTCACGACCCCCTCTAGTTTTCGCATCTCTGTCTCAAGGCCAGAGAGTGATTCTTGGTTTGCAATCGCACTTGATGACAAGGAGGGAGTCAGGAAACCATGATAGCGACAAGGAATGCACATACTTGTAGTCAACAGCGTCGGCCCCAATATCAATATCCAAATCGATAGTGCGTGTCATATTCCGCGCCAGGTCTAACTTGACGCCTATAACGCCATGAGCGATTTCTATCAAGACATCTAATTACAAGGTACGTACCGGGAGACAGATAATTCTTGAAACACACCCCAACCTCTCCCTCGCCATGTGCTGTGACAGCGAGTCGAGTCTCGCCTTTGATGTCTTTCTTTGAGAGGTAGACGTTGCGGTGTGGTGTTGAATCTATGATTTCGATATCTACTCGTTGCTGCGGGCCAGGGCTAACGTTGGCGGTGACAATGACGAGCGCATGGGTGTGTGCAGCATTCCAGATGCATTTTGGGAAGGGTACGCGGGCTGCTGGAAGGGCGAATTTGATAGCGTGCGCGAAGGGAGTAATGAACGCGAGAAAGGCGAGAAGGTGAAATATTATTATTCGTGCCATAGAGGAGCTGACTAGGAGCTGGCAAAAAGTCCAAAGGTCAAAGTAAAGTAGAAACGTGGTAACTAAACCGCAAACGGCAATCAATCAGGTTACCGAAAAACACACTCCACCAACGCGATTTAAGCTTGGACTTGATATCGACATGTGGGCTCTATTTACTTCTGAAGTTCTGCACAGAGTCCGCATGTTGATTCCCCCTACATAGCACACCGGTGAGCCTTTCCTTAGACCGTGCTAGCCTCGAAGACGTATATTTACACAGATGCTATTACAATTTTAACGTGCATAGTCGTACATCAAATAGTAAGCAAAGGCATGAAGGTCAATGAGTAGGTACTTCTACTACTAAGTAGTAAAAACGTTTCGATTGCGTATCAATAATATCAACTCTTACCGAGCTCCTCCCGAAATTTGGTGGCTTCTTCTTCAGACATGTCGCACGTATCTACAATCTCCTGAATCTCTTTTGCTTCCCCTAGCTTGTTCCACTGGAAGCGGAAGAATAAGAAAATCTTGCGGATGACTTCAGAAAACCAGTTGAAGTTATTACTAGCAACAGGCCGTGGGCGAAGGGGTGCCCTATTGAGGATCACGTTCTGGATTTTAGCCAGAGACTTTTCGTATTGGTCATCGAATGCACGACATCCATCCCGGAGTGTCCTCCCCCGGATGGCTGTAATGCAAGCGGTGTCATCTGGATAAATACCCTGATCTTCGAACGTCCCCTTATTTTTCCACCACCACTCATCCATATTATCCTCATTCTCCAGACCCGTGACAACGAGAACAGTCGGAACTTGTTTCTTGCAAAGGATCTCATGGAAAATCTTCCAGTTCTGGTGGGTGGCATTTTTAATCCTTGGCCCGCGCATGCAGAACATCAAGAGGTCGATTCGACCGTCAAGGCTGGTGATGAGTTTGTAGAGTTTGGCAATCGCTGCGCTGCGTGCTACAGAACCCTCTTGTCCCTCATCGAGCCCCGCAGTGTCAAAGAAATTGAAGTTCCGACCATGTACTGGTAGAGGGTAGGAGTGGTACTCGAAGGTGCAACCAGCTGCTCCGTTGGATGTTCGAGCGCATTCTTTGCCTGCAATCATATTGATGATTGAACTCTTGCCAGCGCCTGTCTCCCCTACTAGAACAATGTTTTTTTTAACTTCAACCATCCTAGCAAATCTGTTGCTTTCAATAAGGCTTCAAGCTGCAAGCAGAGTCCAGTTTGCTTACCGTCGTCGGGTACTTCAGGAATTCAGTTGTAAGTTCAGGTCTGGGGGCTGATTAAGTTTATAATAGTACGCTCAGACGCTTGTCTCCACCGCATCTAGGTACACCCCAAAACCTTATATTTACCAAAGCACCACGACGAACTCGGAGTTTCTAGCAGGATGTATTCTGGGAATCCTACATGACTGGCGATCCGATCAAATTATTAGAATACTCGATCAGACGTACTCATGTTGACTCGTGTTGTCCATGAGGTACTTACTTTACACACGCTCACTTACAGTAGGATAGTCAAGTGTCGAGTTCGTAACCCCATATTATCTACTATCTGGAATCATTGAGCGCACGCAATTAAATTCCAACGCAAATGACTGAACATCTGTAGGCCTCTGTGGGCCTCTGGGGGCTCTCTGTGGGTTCTCTGTGGGCTTTGCACAGACGCCACAGAAGTTCTTGATCCGAGTCTCCAATCATACATTTCTTCTCAAAACGAAGTTCCTATGCGGAGATTGGAGGACCAAAAGAATACCTGCATTGGGGTGAGTTTTATGTAAATTTCAACGTCAGCGAGCATCGCGCGACAGGAGTCGGAAGATCTTGGTGTGTTGATCTAGGGTTGTACCATGATAATAAAGAACGGCTGTCGTCCTGTCCTGTCAGCCTTGTGCAGCATCTAGATAAGTGCCCCTCTTCCCCTTATATTGTAGGCATCAGTGCATCACTGGCTGAATTTCGTACTCCCACTCCATCTTTTAGTAATATTCTCAACCAGGGTGATTTCGTTGCATTCATGGCACCTCGCACAACACTGACACCTCGCACAACACTGACACCTCGCACAACACTGACACCTCGCACAACACTGACACCTCAGCTTTCGGTCTTTCCACCTGGTAAGCATCCGTACCCTGTGAAGAATAACACGCTCACTCACACCATCGTGATATGATATCTTGTCAATGAATTCAGGTGTCGACAACTTTCAATCTGAGGAGAGTGAACTTGAACTTGAATGGGTCACAGTGCCCATAGTGACTTCGAATAACGATCTAGGATATATACCGCATAGTAAGTTTTTTGACACTGTCACAGTACAGAAACACGGTCTCACTACTTTTAGCTCGCAGGCAGGGAAGTGCGTTCATGACACTCGCATCAACCTTGAGTAATACTTCGGGATATATGCCTGGTAAGTTCCTGAACACTGGTAAACATGCGCGATGGCTGAGGATCAGCGCCAGGTGATAGGCAGATTGAGGAGCGTACAAGCGCCACACCCACAACAACTGAGCCAATACCTAAACCTGCAGCAGTAGACACCACCGTTGCAGCACCATCGTCAGTTGCTGGTCAGGAAGTCCAGCCTGGTATTGTTTCACCTCCTATCAACGTCATCATATTCGGAGAGTCAGGTGTAGGGAAGAGCTCGGTCATCAACATGCTCACGGGAGAGCCTGTGGCTGCTGTCTCCAATCAAGCAGTTGGCTGTACATATGAGAGCCAAAAATTCCGAGCAACTATCGCCGGTCGAGAAGTAATGCTCTATGATACAGCCGGCTTGAATGAAGCAGAGGCTGGAACAGTCTCTCCTCAGCGGGCCATGCAAAATTTACGTTCTCTGGTTAAGGATTTGAAAACCGTGAACCTGCTCGTCTACTGTATACGCGGCACACGGTTCAGGAAAATCGTAGCTGACAACTACAATATTTTCTGCAATACGATATGCGGCGGTGGTTCCAAGGTCCCGATCGTGCTAGTGGTCACAGGACTGGAGAATGAAAACAACATGGACGACTGGTGGAAGGACAACAAGGCGTACTTCGACCATTATAACTTGAAGTTCCATGGGCATGCTTGCATTACGGCAACGAGAGGCAGAGCCTGCAAAGATGGCTCAGGATACATCTTTCAAGACCTGTACGACCACTCCAAGGAGGAATTGGCGAAGTTGCTGGCATACCATGCCTTCAGGAGGAATATTACAATAGTCCAGCCCAAAGATATCCAGGCCCCCATACCCGGAGCATCGTATTCGCTCAACGTTTTCTCTTTCCTGGTGAACCTACTCTGTTGGGTGGAAAGAACGATGGAATCGAGCATAGACGGAGAGGCAAGATTGCGATGATGGAAAAAAGGTAGACTCTGTTCTGATTCCATGTAAAATGTAAGTTCTCAGGTTTTATGGCATGCAAAATAAAATGCTCGAGCTCAACATTGAAGGGTATCATGCATAACTCGACGATTAGCATTGTAACGCCACAGCTACATGCATTCATCGCGTCCCAGAGTTTTTTTCTCGTAAATTTAGAAATCTCGGCAGGTCGATGTCGATGTCAATAGCAAGTAAATTTTGTGCGACACATGAGGTCTGTCCTATGGAGTTTTGTCCTATGATTTGTGCGTCTCTTCCTTGGATTGTAAGAAAATGCGCACGAAACACACACATAAACAGCATGTATGCCACCGAAGGAATAATTCAAGCTGTGGTATGTGCTAGTTCGTCAGGACATGCCTCGTGATCTTCCCGTGCAGCCTTGCCCCGCCATCCGGCGACTTTTGTGCGCAGTAAGTGCTCAATGTCATCAACTCCTTCGCATGTAAACAGTTGCCGGAAATTTACTACACCATAGCCGCCGGGAACTGATAGAAGGAGTCTGATAGTGCGTGTCATATCCCACGCCAGGTCTAGCTTGACGCCTATAACGCCATAAGAAATTTCCATTTAGACATCTAATTACAACGGACGTACCGGGAGACAGATAATTCTTAAAACACACCCCAACCATCGCCATGTGCTGCGACAGCGAGTCGAGTTTCGCCTTTGATGTCTTTGAGAGGTACACGTTGCGGTGTGGGGTTGAATATATTATTTTGATATTTACCCGCTGCTGCGGGCCAGGGCTAACGTTGGCGGTGACAATGAGTGTGTGCGGCATTGCAGATGCATTTTGAGAAGGGTACGCGGGCTGCTGGAAGGGCGAATTTGATAGCGTGCGTGAAAGGAGCAATGAACGCGAGGAAGGCGAGAAGGTGAACTATTATTATTCGTGCCATAGATCTTCGTTAATGGAGCTGACTAGAAGCTGGCAAAAAGTCCAAAGGTCAAAGTAAAGTAGAAACGTGGTAATTAAACCATGTCGGAGATAATAAACAACCAACGTTCATTTCCTTTTTGGTATATATTAGTCATCTCGGACTTCTCCGTCTACACTACGAACGCTCATTGTTCCCTCAGACTTACACCGTTGTGTATCTAGCTCAGCAGCATATGCATCGGGCTCTATTTGCTTCTGAAATTCTCCTCGAGACTGTGCACTAGTTCCTCGCGAAAATAGCTTGCAGCGCTTTCCAGAAATTGGCATCGTCATGGCGCGGAGTCGTTTGCAGCTGTTGAAAAGACGCGAATCAAGGGATCTGACAAGGAGTCACGGTGGACGAGTGACTTGCTAGGTCTTTTTGCCTCCATCAGTTTCGCTATGTAATGCCGATATGTGCTACTCAGGATCTCTCTTTGGATTTGTGCTTGCGGAGGTTTCTTGTTGCAAGTTTCGTCCGTCTCTGCAAGTAGAAGGAACATCGCGATTTTCCACCTATGGCTCGTCGCTAACAATATCAGCTTGCAGCGAGCTGGCACCACACCCCGGCAACTACAATCTCCTGGATCTCTTTTGCCTCTCGCCGTACCACTCGAAGAAGAAGAAAATGACCGGGTGACGTCCTCAAACAAGTCAATTTTATCAACTTCCTGGCGCGAAGGAGTACCCTATTGAGGATCATGTTCGATGACAATTTACTGTTGCTACCCCGTTGGCACAAAGAATGGAAGAATCTACTCCAAAAAGGTATAGCACAAGCGTCTGACGCCAGCGGATTTTCAAAGGCGTTCTCTCGACTCTACCGCACGTATTAAGTTCTGCACAGAGTCCACATGTAGATTCCCTCAACATAGCACACCGGTGAGCCTTCCCTTCGACCGTACTAGCCCCGAAGACGTATATTTATACAGACGCCGTTGTGCATAGTCGCACACCAAATAGTAAGCAGAGACAAGAAGTTCCACGAGTAAGTACTTCGTCTACTAAGTAGTAGGAATGTTTCGATTGTGTATCAATAATATCAACTCTTACCGAGCTCCTCCCGAAATCTGGTGGCTTCTTCCTTAGACATGCCGCACGTATCTACAATCTCCTGGATCTCTTTTGGTTCCCATAGCTTGATCCACTGGAGGAATAAGGAAAACATCCGGATGACTTCATAAAACAAGCTGGACTTATTAGCATGACATGGGCGAGCCCTCCTGAGGATCACGTTCTGGATTTTAGCCTGAGACTCTTCGTAACGGTCATCGAAGGCACGAGATCCATCCTGGAGCATCCTCCCTCGGATGGCTGTAATGCAAGCGATGTCATCTGGACGAATACCCTGAACTTCGAATGTCCCCTTGTTTTGAAACCACCATGCATCCATATTATCTTCATTCTCCAAACCCGTAACAACGAGAACAGTTGGGACTTGTTTCTTGCAAAGGATCTCGTGGAAAATCTTCCAGTTCTGGTGGGTGGCATTTTTAATCCTTGGCCCGCGCATGCAGAACATCAAGAGGTCGATTCGACCTTCAAGGCTGGTGATGAGTTTGTAGAGTTTGGCAATCGCTGCGCTGCATTCCAAAGTACCCTTTTCTCCCTCATTGAGTCCTGCCGTGTCAAAGAAATTGAAGATCATATCATGTACTGGGAGGGGGTAGGAGTGGTGCTCGAAGGTGCAACCAGCCGCTTTGCTGGATGTTAGAGCACGCTCTGTGCCTGCAATCATATTGATGATTGAACTCTTTCCAGCGCCTGTCTCTCCGACTAGGATAATGTTTTGTAAAACTTTAGCCATCCCAGCAACCTGTAGCTCTTGATCAGGCTTCAAGCTTCAAGGCTCGAGCATAGACCAGTTTGCTTACCGTCGTCGGGTACTACAGGAATCCTCTTGTAAAGTTCAGGTCTGGGGGTTGATCAAGTTTATAATAGTAGCTTGTGCCCACCGCCCCCTTTGCGCACCCCAAAACCTTATCTTTACAAAAGCACAGTGATGGACTCGGAAGTTCTACCAGGACGCATTCTGGAAACCATATATGACTTGCTCGCCGATCAAATGACTAAACACCCGCAGGACCTCTGTGGGCTCTCTGCTGGTTCTGCACAGAAGCCACAGAAGTTCTTGATCCGAGTCTCCAATGATACGTTTCTTCTCGAAACCAAGTTCCTATGCGGAGCCTGGAGGACCAAAAGAATACCTGCATTGGGATGAGTTTCTATGTAAATTTCAACGTCAGCGAGCATCGCGCGACAGTTTGGGGGCGGAATTTACCTGTTCTTGTTGTTTTGATGTAGAGTTTGTACCATGATAATAAAGCATGCTGTATTCCTGTCCAGTCAGCCTTGTGCAGCATCTAGATAAGTGCCACTCTCCCCCTTACCTCGTAGGCATCACTAGCTGAATTTCATACCCCCACTCGATCTCTTATCAATATTCTCAAGCAACGTGTTTTCGTTGCATTCATGGCACCTCGCACAACACAGACGCCTCAGCCATCAGACTTTTCATCTGGTAAGTATCCGGACCCCATGACG
This sequence comes from Rhizopogon roseolus, assembly GCA_930272055.1. NCBI lineage: Eukaryota > Fungi > Basidiomycota > Agaricomycetes > Boletales > Rhizopogonaceae > Rhizopogon > Rhizopogon roseolus. Next base: position 28,366 of record CAKNEV010000080.1, read on the forward strand.
AATAACATGCTCATCCACATTGTTGTAACTTGTGATATGATATCTCATCAGTGAATTCAGGGGTCGACAACTTTGAGTCTGAGGGGAGTGAACTTGAATGGGTCACGGTGCCGCACACAGTGAATCTGAATAATGAGGAACTGCATACGCACAGTGAGCTTCTGCACATGGACGAAAACGTGTAACTTAGACATAGCGCCTTGTGTTTATCAGGAGGCTACCACATTGAGAAGACGTCATACGTGACACCCATAGTGACTTCGAATCACGATCCAGGATATATACCACATAGTAAGCTTCTTGACACTGTCACAGTACAGAAACATGGTCTCACTGTTATTAGCTCGCAGGCAGGGAAGTGCGTGCGTGACACTCGCATCAACCTCGAGCAATACTTCGGGAAATATGCCTGGTAAGTTCCCGAACACCGGTAAACATGCGCGATGGCTGAGGATTACTGTCAGGTGATTGGCAGGTTGAGGAGCGTACAAGCGCCACACCCACGATAATTGGGCTAACACACAAACCTGCAGCAGTAGACACCACTGTTGCAGCACCATTACCAGTTGATGGTCAGGAAGTCCAGCCTGGTATTGTTTCACCTCCTATCAACGTCGTCGTATTCGGGGAGTCAGGTGTAGGGAAGAGCTCGGTCATCAACATGCTCACGGGAGAGCCTGTGGCTGCTGTCTCCAATCAAGCAGTTGGTTGTACATATGCGAGCGACAAATTCCGAGCAACTATCGCCGGTCGAGAAGTAATGCTCTATGATACAGCCGGCTTGAATGAAGCAGAGGCTGGAACATTATCTCCTCAGCGAGCCATGCAAAATTTACGTTCCCTGGTTGAGGATTTGAAAACCGTGAACCTGCTCGTCTACTGCATACGCGGCACACGGTTCAGGAAAATCGTAGCTGACAACTACAATATTTTCTGCAAAGGGATATGTGGCGGTGGTTCCAATGTCCCGATCGTGCTAGTGATCACAGGACTGGAGAATGAAGACAATATGGACGACTGGTGGCAGGAAAACAAGGTGTACTTCGACCAGTATAAATTGGAGTTCCGTGGGCATGCTTGCATTACGGCAACGAGAGGCAGAGCCTCCAAAGATGGTTCAGGACACATCTTTCAAGACCTGTACAACGACTCCAAGAAGAAATTGGTGAAGATGCTGGCAGAACATGCCTTCGAGAGCAGCATTACAATAGTCCAACCCAAAGATATCCAGACCCTCATTCCCGGAGCATCGTATCCGCTCGGCGTTTTCTTTTTCCTGTGGAACCTGCTCTGTTGGGGGGGAAGAATGGTGGAATCGAGCATAGATGGAGAGGCAAGGTAGCGATGATGGAAAGAGATAGACTCTGTTCTAATTCCATGGGATATATTAGTTTTCAAGTTTTATGACATGAAAGATAAATTGCTCGAGCTCAAAGTGCTACCACCGCATGCATAACTTGACGATTAGCATCGTGACACCACAGCTGTATGAATCCGTCGCATCCCAGAGTTTTCTTCCCGCAAATTTAGAAATCTCGCCAGGTCGATGTCGGTGTCGATAGCAAGTGATTTTTGTGCGATCCCTGAGGGTTGTTTTATGGAGTTTTTGTCTTATCTATATGATTGTGTCTTTCTCGGGTTATAAGAAAGGTAGCACGAAACATACACATTAAACAGCAGGTGCTCACGCAGTATATGCCACCGAAGGAAAAATTCAGGCTGTGGTATGTTCGAGGTCGTCAGGACATGCCTTGTGATCTTCCCGTGCAGCCTTGCCCCGCCATCTGGTGACTTTCGTGCGTAGTAAGTGCTCAATGTCATCAACTCCTTCGCATGCAGACAGTGCTGCGCGAAATTTATTATACCATAGCCGCCGGGAACTGATAGAAGGAGTTCGATAGTGCGTGTCATATTCCGCGCCAGGTCTAGCTCGATGCCTATAACGTCATAAGAAATTTCTATTTAGTCATCTAATTACAAGGGATGTACCGGGAGACAGATAATTCTTGAAACAGTCGAGTCTCGCCTTTGATGTCTTTGAGAGGTGAACGTTGCGGTGTGGTGTTTAATCTATTATTTCGATATCTACCCGTTGCTGCGGGCCAGGGCTAACGTTGGCGGTGACAATGATGAACCCATGGGTGTGTGCAGCATTCCAAATGCATTTTGGGAAGGGTACACGAACTACTGGAAGGGCGAATTTGATAGCGTGCGCGAAGGGAGTAATGAACGCGAGGAAGGCGAGAAGGTGAAATATTATTATTATTATTATTCGTGCCATAGACCTTCGTTAATGGAGCTGACTGGAAACTGGCAAAAGTCGAAGAAAACCGCACACGGCAATCAATCGGGTAAATTACCGAAAATACTCTCCACTCCACGTAATTTATGTAAACTAGACTTGATATCGATGCACATGGGGCTCTATTTTGCTTCTGAAATTCTCCTCGAGATAATCTTGCACTCATGGTGTGCACTAGCTCCTCGCAAAAATACCTTGCAGCGCTTTCCAGAGTTATCATCTTCATGGCAATGAGCAACCCGGAGTCACAGTGAACGAGTGGCCTGCTAGGCCTTTTTGCCTCCATCAGTTTCGCTATGTAATACCAGTATGTGGTACTCAGAATCTCTCTTTCAATTGGTGCTTGCAAAGGTTTCCTGTTGCAAGTTTCGTCCGTCCCTGCAACTATGGGGCTGACTCGTCGCTAACAATATCGGCTTGCAGCGAGCCAGCACCGCACCCCGGCAACTGCAATCTCCTTCATCTATTTTGCCTCTCGCCGTATCTTGGTCCACTGGAAGAAGAAGAAAGTGACCGGGTGACATCCTCAAACAAGTTAATTTTATCAACTTCCTGGCGCGAAGGCTATTGAGGATCATGTCCGATGACTGTTGACTGTTGCTACTCCGTTGGTCCAAAGAACGGAGGAATCTACAAAACGTATAGTACAAACGTCTGACGACAGCGGATTCAAAGACTAGCTGAGATTGTCTCCCAACTCTACCGCACGTATTCAGTTTTGCACGGAGTCCGCATGTAGATTTCCCCAACATAGCATACTGGTGAGTTCTCTTTGACCGTACCAGTCTCGAAGACATATATTTGCACACCTAATAGTAAGCAAAGACAAGAAGCTCAATTCTGTCCAATGCCCTAGAGCCTCGTTATTCATCATCATCATAATCCTCCCACTCATGCTCATACTCGTCCTCATGCTCATACTCGTCCTCATGCTCATACTCGTCCTCGCCCTCATCATCATAATCTTCCCACTCATGCTCATGCTCGTCCTCATGCTCGTGCTCGTCCTCATGCTCATGCTCGTCCTCAACCTCGTGCTCGTCCTCATGCTCATGCTCGTCCTCAACCTCGTGCTCGTCCTCAACCTCGTGCTCGTCCTCAACCTCGTGCTTGTCCTCAACCTCGTGCTCGTCCTCAACCTCGTGCTCGTGCTCGTCCTCAACCTCGTGCTCGTCCTCAACCTCGTGCTCGTCCTCAACCTCATGCTCGTCCTCAACCTCATGCTCGTCCTCAACCTCATACCCGTCCTCAACCTCATGATCGTCCTCATATTCAACCTCATGCTCGTCCTCATATTCAACTTCATGCTCGTCCTCATATTCAACCTCGTGCTCGTCCTCATCCTCAACCTCATGCTCGTCCTCATATTCAACCTCATGCTCGTCCTCATATTCAACCTCATGCTCGTCATCATCCTCAACCTCATGCTCGTCCTCATATTCAACCTCATGCTCGTCCTCATCCTCAACCTCATGCTCGTCCTCACCCTCATCCTCATCATCATCGGCATCATCAAACATTCGACAAGTACCATTATAGTGTGCAGTCACAGCACCTTGTATTTCATTCTGCAAGGCACTGCGAATGATACTTTCCCCACAGGCATAGCAGAAGTGAGTGTTGCAGCTTGGTGCAATACACTACACCGTGTGTACGTTAGTACCTTGTAGCTGTTTCAGACTTGGAGTATGTCACGTACGTTCATGTGGCGACATCCCCCATTCCTCTCAACTGGTGTTTTGCAATCTGCCGAGTGATAATAAGTAACAGTGAATAGCACGATAGAAAGATCACTATGACGCACTTGGACAATATTTCCACCCCTGTTGCTTCATCAGATTATCCAGTTCTGCAGTCCCATCACAGGAATGGGGGGGATCATCAGCAGAAATAGGTAGCTGACATGCTTTACACCAGACAAAGTTGCAGTCAGGTAGAGGACAGATCAGCACTTTGGATTCTTCATGCTCCACTTTATCAACCGACATCGAGCGCCCACATCTAAAGTGACACGGTCGGCACGCTGGAACCTATCGGGAGTAATATACTCACTGGCGGCAGTGGATGAGCACTGAATACTGACTTAGTTCCATCTCTTCCCAGATCGCATATTGTTGTTCATCCACGCCAATAAGCTGAACAACAAGTCCTGAAATGACTATGGGAGATCGATCAGTAGTGAACCCTACGAGTATAGTAGATGTACACACCTGCAGGTTGGTCTTTCTGTTCGGCCATGCACATGGGACAGAGCACGGGAAAACGACGTTCTTCGATTTTCGAGGAAACGTGTCCTCGGACACAATTTCTACATATTGGATGTTTACAATCAAGATCCACGCTATTACCCATGGGCTCTTCTTCCATGCATATCGTGCAAGAGAATTTGTGTAAAGTTGAGGCGGTCGAGGCCAAGGTGCTGTGTGAGGCTGTTACTAACAGTGAGGTAGCTAAAGCTTCTTCCAGCCTTAATGTACCTTCAATAGACTGCTGCAACTCGAGCCGCTCCAGTCTGAGCGCCAAGGCTTCATCAGTCTCCCATCTGTTTACTGAATGAACGTCATTTAATGTGGAAGGCATTGATGCTGTGTGCTTGCATGGTGATTGTGGGCAGGACTTTTGTCCGTGGAAGAGGCAAGTCGAGCCACCTATTGCTGGGATGGGCTGTACACTTTGCATTACCTTGGAGGGTGTCTGGAGTGATGTCACATTTGTCCTCTCAATACTCAGGGCATCCTCCAAGTATTCGACACGTCTTTCAAGTGTCTCGATTTTTGACACCAGCTTGGCATTTTCCTGCTTCAAATTGGCCGTTTCCGCCTGCAAACGCAGAACAGCTAGACTAGATTCGATGGTGGACTGCCGCACATCTCGCGAATCTCTATGTGGTCCATTCGGCACAAAGACACGGCCTGCGATGCCGCCAAGAATTTGAGCCTGCCACTGCGAGTCACCTCCGGAAATGAAATACTGGTCAACGGCAGTTGATATGTTTACCAGGCGTGCAACAGCTTGATCTATCGATGTACTGAGGATAAGGCCAGCACCGAAAGGATAGCTGGGCCGTGGACGAGAATCGAAAATAGCGAAGATGTCTTTTTCTAACCCCATAATCTTCGCGCATGCGAAGGTCTCAGAAAGGCGGGTGATTATAACAACTGCGGACGATCTCAACGCCTGCATGTCTCTGAAAGTTGGGAGATGGAATCTGATACGACCGGTGAAGGAAAGAGCGAACTCACTGCAGGATATGTGTAAAATATGCAGTGTTGGAGATACCATGCCGGGTTGACACATGGTTCAGAGACTTGTTGAATGGATGAATATGCTGGATATCTTCTACATCCAAATGCAGGTCACTCGACCATTCCGAGCAGATGGAGATAATGTCCTGTGGTGTAATGTTGCGTGAGCAGGAGTGAATGGTAACATTTGGTGGGCGCTAAGTCATGAAAGCTTATCGCCCCACATCCTAAACACTGACATCTATTATCTCTTTACTGGTGATGGCTTGAAATACATCTATCACTGGAAGCACGTCCTGACTGTGCTTGTGGATAAGTTCAAACAGCACGGTCGCAAAATTCATGGCCGCAAGGCCGCATTCAGAAATTCCACGACCGTTGAACTGACCCGTGGCAGGGTAAGACACGATGCGCTCCCTTCCATGAAAGATGTCCACGAGAATATTGTCGTATCCGTTGTGAGGAAACGTTGAGGTCATGGTGGTACACTGGTGGTCAGAAAAGGATCCAAGCATCAAATCATACTTCAAGTAATCACGTTTATGGTGGGCGCCAAAAAAAGGACTTAGTGAAATTGTATGATGCTGCAGCAAAGCTTCCTCGGGCCATGGGCAACAGGAAAATCTCACTTAATGCCAAGCTCGCAGCCATTTGCCTTTACGAGCAGGGCGTCCTTAAACTCCATGAAATTCTCAACTATGTTGGCTTCGCTTGGTGTATTCTATCGAATCAAGATGCTCTATGATGAGACAGGTCATGTCGTCAAACCAGGAAGTGAATTTTTCGGTCGTCCATGTAACCTCAACCTCGTACACGAGCATCCACTGAGAGCTAGTACGGGCTGGGATCTCTCTGAAAAAAACTTCACAAGATTGCAAAGGAACACAACGAAGACCTTCGAGCAGATTTTAAGCGACGGATGGCTCAGTACCTGCCTCATGAGCTTATGTTTATTGACGAGACGTCAAAAGATGAGCGAACTCAGAGTCGGTGATGGGTGGGGCCGAGCAAAGAAGAGTTGTCGGGTATGTATGAGAGGCCCAGAATGTTCGTGTACAGGCGCCATTTCACAGTTGTTGCTGCACTAACTCTCGATGATATTGTTACTGGTCATGTTGAGGGATCACTATGGTGTAATGGTTACTTTCACTTTCTCGAACGCTCTGTCGTAAATTTGGCATACATTCAACGTTTTCTCTTCATTACGGTAGTACCGGGAACTTTTGTATGTCTGGGACTGGTGCAGTAGTGATCCATGTTGGTGAAGTGCAATGTATGAGACGACCCGAGGCGACTCGGAGTTACATAACCAAAATAACAGTTTTTTTCATTGTCCTCACGTTGTGTTCTCACGCCAGGCTGTATTACAGTTGCCTTCAAATATTCTCGAACTCTCTTGAAAGCAACATCTGGCAATCTCCAGCTGGGCAGCGATACGTTGGAATATTCGATCAGATATATCGTACTCATGTTGAATCGTGTTGTCTACGAGGCACTTACTTTGAATACACACCTAGTCAAGTCACGGTGTTTGAATTTGTAACCCCCGTATCGTTTACTATCAGGAATCGCACGCAAGTAAACTCCCAACAGACCACGGACCACAGACCTCACTTCTATCTACCATCCGAAATATGGATTTTGAGGAGTTTGAAGTTGACATCGAGCAAGCCGTCGAACAATCGTCGACTAGTTTCCATCATGCAATGTTGCTGGGGCTTTAAACTGGGTTGATTCAACCTGGTATGCGCCTGCTAGTAGGAATGCATGGTACATACCCTTTACAGTAATTATTGCCAGCCCACTACTCACGATATTCATCGATTTTCTAGGACACTCCCTGTTATAACTTGTCCTTGATGATCCTCTGCTCAGGCTAGTTAAAAACCGTCATTTCAAAAATGCTCGGCTAACTTCGATATCGCTTTTTTGATGGCGAGCCAACCTTTTATTTCTCCTTTAGTCCATTTCATTGATGTCATGTTAGCCATCCGCCACATAGTATTACGAGCGGGCGAGTCGGAGTTTACTGTTGCTTCTGGGGCACGTGCCAGGAGGCTGCTATACCAGCACCTTCAGTCACTGAACTCGGTGAATACCCATGCCTTCAAAAGTCTCTCCGACAAAAAGTGGGTCGACTATGATGTTCAAGCAAAGTAGGCGTCCCACTAGACAAGAGAATTCATTCTTATTCCCTGCAGTAAATGTTCATAACGATTAACGACGGCGGTACACCGGAGGAAGGAGCCAGCGGACCGTTGGCAGCCTAAAGAATACTTGTCCAAAGATTGTTCATATTTGATTTGCTGGATAGCGGCCCACCATTGGCTCCTCTTCAAGGTCCCGTCTTTAAAGATCTCAAGGTCATTTCATGTCATTCTTCCTTTTCTACTTTCTGACCTGAACATATCGTGCTGTAGATCTTATCCTTTGTTTTTGAATCCAAACTTCACTCTATCCGTCAGAGCCTGGGACATAGTTCAAGAAAATCATAACTGACAACTACAATATTTTCCGCAAAGCGATGTGTGGCAATCAACCAGGTTACCGAAATACCCTTCATCGACGTTGTTTAAGCTTATACTTGATATCGACGCGTCGGGCTCTACTTATTTCTGAAATCTTCTTCGAGGCGATCTTGCACTCAGCGTGCACCAGGCGAAAATATCTTGCAGCGCTTGCCAGAATTGGCATCATCATCATCATCATCATGGCGCGGAGTCGACGGTCGCAGTCATTGTTGGCTGTTGAAAAGACGCAAAACAAGGGCTCTGATAATGAACAGCCGGAGTCATGGTGAACGAATGGCTTGCTAGGTCTTCTTGCCTCCATCAGTTTCGCTATGTAATACCAGTATGTGCTACTTAGGGTCTCTCTTTCAATTTGTGCAGGTGCTTGCAAAGGTTTCTTGTTGCAAGTTTCGCCCGTCCCTGCAAGTAGAAGGAACATCGCGATTTTCCGCCTATGAGTCGTCGTTAATAATATCGGAGCTAGCACCGTACCCCAGCAACTGCAATTTCCTGGATCTCTTTTGCCTTTCGCCGTATGTTGGCCCACTGGGAGAAGAAGAAAATGACCGGGTGACATCCTCAAACAAGTTAATTTTATCAACTTCCTGGTGCGAAGGAGTACCTTATTGAGGATCATGTTTGATGACAATTTACTGTTGCTACCCAGTTGGTTACAAAGAAGGGAAGCATGACATCAGCAGGATGGATTGTGCTACAGAGTGTTACGCGACGCTACAGAGCGCTACGCGGCGCTTTTGCTCGGCTGTTGTTTTCCTGATTATGATATACTCCAAAAACGTATAGTACAAGCATCTGACGACAGCGGATTCAAATACTACAGCCTAGGAGTTGAGATTGTCTCCTGACTCTACCGCACGTATTAAATTCTGTACGGAGTCCGCATGTAGATTCCCCCAACCTAGCAGACTGGTGAGCCTTCCCTTCGACCGTAATAGCCTCGAAGACATATATTTACAGATTCTGTTATAATTTTAACATGCATAGTCATACACCGAATAGTAAGCAAAGACAAGAAGCTCAATGAATAGGTACTTCTACTACTAAGTAGTAGGAACGTTTCGATTGCATATCAATAACATCAACTCTTACCGAGCTCCTTCCGAAATCTGACGGCTTCTTCCTTAGACATATGGCACGTATCTATAATCTCCTGGATCTCTTTTGCTTCCCGTGGCTTGGTCCACTGGAAGAATGAGAAAAACTTCCGAATGACTTCATAAAACCAGTTGAGCTTATTAACCTGCCGTGGGCGAAGGAGTACCCTGTTGAGGATCACGTTCTGGATTTTAGCCTGAGATTTCTCGTATTGGTCATCGAATGCACGACATCCATCCCGGAGCGTCCTCCCCCGGATGGTTGTGATGCAAGCGGTGTCATCTGGACGAATCCCCTGATCTTCGAACGTTTCCCTGTTTTCCCACCACCACTCATCCATATTATCTTCATTCTCCAAACCCGTGACGACGAGAACAATCGGAACTTGTGCCTTGCAAAGGATCTCGTGGAAAATCTTCCAGTTCTGCTTGACGACATGTTTGTTCCTTGGCCCGCGCACGCAGAACATCAGAGGTCGATTCGGCCGTCAAGGCTGGTGATGAGTTTGTATAGTTTGGCAATCGCTACGCTGCGTTCCACAGTACCCTTTTGTCCCTCCTCAAGCCCTGCAGTGTCAAAGAAATTGAAGTTCCGATCATGTACTGGGAGGGGGTAGGAGTGGTGTTCGAAGGTGCAACCAACTGCTCTATTGGATGTTTGAGCGCACTTTGTGCCTGCAATCATATTGATGATTGAACTCTTGCCGACGCCTGTCTCCCCGACTAGAACAATGTTTTTTTTAACTTCAGCCATCCTAGCAAATATATAGCTCTTAATAAGGCTTCAAGCTGCAAGCATAGTCCAGTTTGCTTACCGTCGTCGGGTACTACAGGAATCCTGGTGTGGGTACAGGTCTGGGAGTTGATTAGGTTTATAATGATACGCTCAGGCGCTTGTGTCCACCGCCCCCTGGGTACACCCCAAAACCTTATCTTTACAAAAGCACAGCAGGGGACTTGGAGCTTCTAGCAGGACGTATTCTGGAAACCCCATATGACTAGCTAGATGAAATGACTGCATATCTGTAGGCCTCTGTGGGCTCCTGTGGGCTCTCTGTTGGTTCTGCACAGAAGTTCTTGATCCGAGTCTCCAATAATACGTTTCTTCTGGAAACGAAGTTCCTATGCTGAGCCTGGAGACCAAAAGAATACCTGCATTGGGGTGAGTTGTATGTAAATTTCAGCGTCAGCGAGCATCGTGTGACAGGAGTCGGAAGTTGCCAGCTCTTGGTGTTTTGAACATCTAGGGTTGTACCATGAATAAAGAATGGCTGTTCTTCCTGTTCGGTCAGCCTTGTGTAGCGTCTAGATAAGTGCCCCTCTTCCCCTTATATCGTAGGCATCACTGGCTGAATTTCGTACTCCACTCCAACTTTTATTTAATATTCTCAACCAGCGTGTTTTTCGTTGCATTCATGGCACCTCACACAACATTGACGCCTCAGCCCTTGGACTTTTCTCCTGGTAAGCATCCGGACCCTGTGACGAATAACATGCTCACCCGCACCATTGTGATATAATATCTCGTCAGTGAATTCAGGTGCCGACAACTTTGAGCCTGAGGGGAGTGAACTTGAATGTGTGCGGCACACAGTGACTTTGAATGATGATGAACTGCAGGCGCACAGTAAGCTTCTGGACATCGACAAAAGTTAACTTACACGTAACGCCTTATGTTTATTAGGATGCTTCCAGATTGAGAAGATGTCGTGCGTGACGTCCATAATGACTTCGAATAACGATCCAGGATATATACCTAGTGAGCTTCTTGGCACCGTCACAGTACCGAAACACGGTCTCACTGCTTTTAGCTCGCGGGCAGGAACGTGCATGCGAGACACTCGTATCAATCTCGAGTAATACCTCGGGACATATGCGGGGTAAGTTCCTGAACACTGGTAAACATACGCGATGGCTCAGGATTAGTGCCAGGTGATAGGCAGATTGAGGAGAGTACGAGCGCCACACTGACAACAATTGATCCAACACATAAACCTCCAGCAGTAGACACCACCGTTGCAGCACCATTATCAGCCTGTGATCAGGAAGTCCAACCTGGTATTGTTTCAGCTCCTATCAACGTCATCGTATTCGGGGAGTCAGGCGTAGGGAAGAGCTCTGTCATCAACATGCTCACGGGAGAGCCTGTGGCTGCTGTCTCCAATCAAGCAGTTGGCTGTACATATGCGAGCCAAAAATTCCGAGCAACTATCGCCGGTCAAGAAGTAATGCTCTATGATACAGCCGGCTTGAATGAAGCAGAGGCTGGAACAGTCTCTCCTCAGCGGGCCATGCAAAATTTACGTTCTCTGGTTAATGATTTGAAAACCGTGAACCTGCTCGTCTACTGCATACGCGGGACACGGTTCAGGAAAATCATAGCTGACAACTACAATATTTTCTGCAAAGCGATTTGTGGTGGCGGTTCCAACGCCCCGATCGTGCTAGTGATCACAGGACTGGAGAATGAAGACAACATGGATGACTGGTGGAAGGACAACGAGGCGTACTTCAGCCAGTATAACTTGAAGTTCCGTGGGCATGCTTGCATTACGGCAACGAGAGGCAGAGCCTCCAAAGATGGCTCAGGACACATCTTTCAAGACCTGTACGACGACTCCAAGAAGAAATTGGTGAAGATGCTGGCGGATCATGCTTTCAAGAGCAGTATTACAATAGTCCAGCCCAAAGATATCCAAACCCCCAAACCCAGAACATCGCATCCGCGTGACGTTGTCTTTTTCCTGTTGCACCTACTCTATTGGGTGCAAGAACGGTGGAATCGAGCATAGATGGAGAGGCAAGGTGACGATGATGGAAAAGAGGTAGACTCTGTTCTAATTCCATGTAATATTTAAGTTTTCAAGTGTTATGGCATGCAAGGTAAATTGCTCGAGCTCAAAGTGCTATCGCCGCATGCGTAACTCGACGATTAGCATTGACACCACAGCTATATGAATTCGCCGCGTCCCAGTCTTCCCGCAAATTTAGAAATCTCGCCAGGTCGATGTCGGTGTCGATAGCAAGTGATTTTCGCGCGATCCCTGAGGTTTGTCCTATGGAGTTTTTGACTTATCTATATAATTTGCGTGTCTTCCTCAGATCATAAGAAAGGTAGCACGAAACGTGTACATTTAAACAGCAGTGCTCACGCAGTATATGCCACCGAAGGAATAATTCAAGCTGTGGTATGTTCCAGGTCGTCTGCCTCGTAATCTTCGCGTGCAGCCTTGCCCCGCCATCTGGTGACTTTCGTGCGTAGTAAGTGCTCAATGTCATCAACTCCTTCGCATGCAGACAGTGCTGCGCGAAATTTATTATACCATGGCCGCCGGGAGCTGATAGAACGAGTAAAACACATCCGATGGGAAGCCGCAAGGGAGCGACTTACCTTTGAAATTCGATAAAATGTTTGACATGAGCCTCAATAGTCTTATAAGTCGCAACGTCGGGGAGTTCCTTGCATATTTCTAGATATTCAAGAGATATTCGAACGGGATCCGGGATGACATTCGCAAATAGGCTACTCGTGTCATCAGCGACGGCAGTCCTAAGAAATGGAGGACAGTAACGAACCAAGGATTGCCCAGTAAGGTTTCTCCTACCATAATGCCATCAGCTTTAGTTTCCTCCTTGTTCTTCTGTATGTCCTCCCACGTCCGAACGTTGCCATTACTTACGACTGGTACTCTAAGTGCCTTTTTCAGAGCGTGCACCGCGTTTAGATCTGCGGCACCCTGACGGCGTCGTCTCGCAGATACATGACGCGCATGCAGAGTTACCCAAGATGCGCCTGCCTGTTCCAGAAGTGCGGCAAGTTCGACCGTGGAAGATAAGGGTGATGATGAAGGACAAATACGAAGTTTTACAGAGGTCGGTGGCTGTAACAGGTGGGACATGGCAGAAACTGAAACGCATGCCTACCGATTAGGAGGGTGTTCAATAAGATAAAATGGAACATGCTTGCCTATGGACTGGAGAAGTGGCCAGTCCTTTTTCGCTAGAAGGTAACCGCCGTAATGACCCTCACGAGCATGTTCTTGCGGGCATCCTAAGTTCAGATCTAAGGGACTTTGCTGCTGGTTCAGTAGCTATCCAATTCACCCAAGAATTGAGCCCACCAATACCGTCGCAGAGGCCTTGTATCTTCTTTCCAGCTTGGACGATGGTTTCGGGGTCATTTCCACATAGCTGTACCACTACTGGTTTGTCCATCCCACTCCAAATACTGCGATCAAGAATTAGGTCGCGTTCATGAAACTCAAGGTAATCTCGGTCCTCAAGAAGCTTGTGGGGGTCAAGCATCTGGGTATATGTTAGGGTTGCTCCATACCGCCGCGTCAATAGGCGGAAGGGTGCATCGCTTTGCTTGACCATGGGAGCGGCGATGTAGGTCAGATCGGGAAGCGTCATTTGAGCCAGCCATCCTGCAGGATGTCCCGCAATGTATCAAAAGTGACCGCGTGCCGAGAGCTGCTGACTAAGACTTCTAATGCAGTGCGCGATGGAGCAATGCTAATTATTTATTTGATGCCAACTATCGAACATACGCGCGATATATACATATTTGAGCTGGAAGTTGGCCTCAACCGCGTCAATGAACTTCACAGGTGATCCATTATTGACACACGCTTGTCATGGTTTCGTGATGTGACCGCGCGCGCATGAAACAGCATAGCTTTAGTGTTCGAGTCGCCGTCATGGTGCGTATATAATTTGGCACATGTAGATGACCAGATACGTTGTCTATTGCCTGCCTCCATAACTGCTCACAGGAGGCGTCTCACATGTTAGCCAGCACCTTACTATCTTTTGCACTTGCATTTCACTTTACGGTCGCGCAAAATCTGAGCGTACCATCCACATGGCGTGTCAGTAGATCTGTCCTGGTTATCTTTTGACATATCACCTAACTTTCGCTTCGCATAGGATCCTAATACTTCACTTTCTTTTTCAAAACGCGTCTCGATTGCCCAGGATTGTGTTAATACCCTTACTGCTGTGCTCGACACCAACACAGGCTCCTTCAGTGGTAAGAATCGTACTTGGAGTACGCTGACCTGCAACTCATTTATGATGCTTCTCCCTGTTTTCAGGCATTGGATATTGGCAGGATGCGAACGCGCTTTCTGCCATGGCTAATCTGGACTACTTCACAACCTTAAGAACAAATCAACAAGCAGTGACGGATAGCTTGAATGCTGCCTTTAGCTTGTACAAGGACTACGATCAGTACGGGTGCGTGTAGCCTGGCAAGTCCCAGTAGAGCGCAACCAACTCTGACCTATACTCTGATGCAGGGTAAGTTTATGCTGAACCTCGTGTGAACATATATGACATTGTCCATCTCCTCTTAGTATAACGATGATGCTATGTATGTCTCTATGTGCCTGTGTGTTTACTAGCTGATTCCTGTAACAGGTGGTGGGCTACAGCAGCTTATTATGGCTACCGTGCATACGGCGACTTCAATCTTCTGGATCATGCCATTGAAACCTGGCAGCAAGTTTCGAACTAGTAAGTACATCGGCGTGAGCGCTCTTCATATGACCGATCTTTAGACACGAAGTGTCATCACTGCATCTGATGCGAGCTCTGGAACACAACCCAATAAGGACTTCCCCATCGAGGGATCCTGCGATGGCGGTGCGTCAATAGGCTATTTATTTAGGAGCTGTGACCTGACGTACAACCAGAAACTATGGCGGGAGGTGTTTTTTGGGTACTTCAGAATATTATTATTTCTCATGACGAAACGTAACTGTGTACACAGCGCCCCACGAGCGATGACACCAGTGTCAACTCAATCACTACTGGGTATGGTTTGACATCATTATTCTATCTGGGATGCGCTCATATGCCTCGGGCCAAGTCTCTATATAGCGTACGCACTTGCTTTACCAAATTAACTATAAATGATTACTGACCCAACTAGTCTCTCGGCCTACCTCGCGTCTGCAACAGGAAATATCACTTACAAGAATGCTGCAGTTCTCTCCGCTGACTTCATCAAGACTACTAACATGAACTCCGAGGGTCTCGTCCTTGACTCAATAGATGCTCAGGACTGCACGCGTTCTCCCTCGAGCTGGTTGTTCACTTACAATGGCGGCAAGTATATTGAAGGCTTAAGCGTCCTTGAATCCGTCACTGGCAACAGCAGCTGGACTTCGTTGTGAGTTAGCCTCCTCCCCTTCCTGAGGCTGACAATGTAATCGGTTTCATAGCTTGCTGGACGTCGTTGCCGCAACGACGAAAGCAACAGCATGGGAAGGCAGTGATGGAATTATTACCGAAGGCGCTGATGTCACAACCGATAACGACGGCGTTGGATTTAAGGGTGTGTTACTCACCGTCATCGCTCTACAACAACTGACTCGTCTCAGCTGTACTCATCCGTGGCTTAGCTGAGGCCTGGAGTCGCAACTCTGGAAACACTGCCTTAAGAACTCTTATCGAGAGCTATACAAACGTACAGGCACGTCATTCTACAGTCTACCGCTTATTTCAATTTCTCTGATTCTGTTCTTAGTACAATGCTTTGATTGATCTGGCGTCAAATAGTAGTTCTGGCTCTACTTGGTACTCACCTGCCTGGGAAGGTCCCGGCCCCACCTCGTTCATCGCATGGGGGCAGCTTGCGGCCGTAGATGTTCTAGTCTCCGCTGTCAAGGTCGATAGCTGATGGGCCGATGCCACCGGGACCTCATGTCGGCGTTTTGATATACGTTTCAAAATGTTGTTAAAGTGGAGAGCGAAAAGGTAACTCCAGCCTTATCGCGTACTCATGTAACGAACATATCAAATTGCTATTCCCTTTCCAGCATCATTGAACACAGACGCCAGATAGTAACGGTTGGATATACTAATGTTCAAATTGGAAGAATGAGTTTTCAATGCCTTCGTCGAGTCTGTTCTGAGCGCGGGGTGAAATAATGTTCGCGATAGCCGACCGATCGGCCGAACGGACATGGACAACATTGATTCATTGTGGTCACAATCAGTTTAACAATATTTGACCATGTCTATAATAGTTAAAGTCTGAGAGTCTGCGGTTCATTCCATTACCCTCACGGTCATTCGGCATTGCTGGACTCGCAGTTTCGAACCAGATACCACATGATACGTATAACGCCCAATAAACTTCAGGGTTCAGATTGCTGATAACTCTAATGTGATATGCATGTGAGTATCTAGGGGTAGATATAGTCATCGTGCTCACAGTTTGATGCAGGTGCGAAACCATTGAGATCTCGAAGCCAAAATTCATGGGCCAAGATAAGGAGCGTCCAGATGACCGGACACCAGCCCAACACCGCTACTTCTTCCCTACATCTGACATATCCTTATCCTCACCTGACCTTTTTCGCTCACGTCGCGACAACCGTCTGCCACGATACTTTTCTCAGAAACCGATATAGCGTCGCAAGCACACGGATTGCCTGCTTCATACGTACCACGTGTAACATACCGTACATCCTACAAATCGTTTGCTGCAATAGCGAAAAGGCATAAAACGGATCACTCCTCATGTGAGGTAATAGTTTTGCCCTGAAGTACATTCATAAATCATGACAATGGCCAGTAGTGGAACGTTCTTGGCTTCTCTTTCCCATCGGTCCCGGATCTCCTGGGGGAGGAGCATGCACTAAAATGATTTACCAACAACCGAAATCATAATAGTTAGGTAGGACGGAGGTTATGCGCACCTAACGTGCAACTGGCAGAGAAATTTCACTCCTAGTCCAGGGTTTTCTCAATGGCCGCGTCCGCTGCAAGCCCGCAAAAGATATTGGTATTGCCAGACTGTCGACTTTTGTGGAGCTTTTCGATCTTCGCGGGAGAAGACGGCATATGCTTCCCATATGCCTGCAATATAGAAGTGTGACAATAAGGGCAACTGCTTTCCGTGATGCGCTACTTCTGAAATCATTGCGAGGGGGAACGTGTTGATGGGGACAACCCTCGACTGGCTCCTTGTTGACATAAATCATTATCCGGGGGGTGTAAAGTACTAGGCCAGGCAAGTGAACGAGAACAGCACGTTGGATCGCTCCAAACTCCGAAGAACGTGTGGAAGTTACTCGTTGTATCTGGCCTGCGCAGGCCTAACAGGGGGATGGGACTTTTATGATCTTCCTAAGAAGACTCAGCTATCTCCGCATCAATCGATCATGTCCACTGTGGTTGTATTCATCGCTCGCGGATGTGACCTTTAGTACCAAGTGATTTTGCTAACGTTGGCTTTCCATTCGAATCTTTTGAGGAAGTTCTTCTCGTTACGTTTATCGACTTTACTACATGCCGTAGTGTACGTGCCAGACTTCGTTCGACGCCAGGTGGGGGTGCGTGCGTGAGCCCTAAGCGCAGCGCACCCGTTTTTTCGAACAGTGGTCCAGTTCTTTGGTTTCATGAATTACTTGTGCACACATCTCGTGGTTCACAATGCTGATAGATTCGGAATTTCCTGAATGACCTCATCTGCTGACTGGACAACAGCATGGTCTGTTGGGATAACAGGGCTATCCATGTGCGGGTTTCGCGGTAGTTTGGAACAATGAAGAGAAGGTCTTAAGACTGCCTATCAGATATCAACTGATATATGCAATCGCTTCTTTTTCTTCCAGAATCATGTCACGATGGGCACGCTTCTTCCGAGTCACGGTAGGCCACCGCCACGGGTGATGGAAGCATTTACATGGCAGGACAGAATTGATTTCACGGACTGGAAGAAAGACTAAAGCGTATTAAGTTAGAGGAACTTTGCAAACGCGGACATCATGATGGAAAAAAAATCTTCAGTGCAGAAGCTGCAATTAACCTCCCCGGAACCGAACATGCAAGGCCGCCAGGTTGAAACCCCGTTGAAATTTGGCATGCTGGATTCCGAGTCGGTCTTGAACGTGGCATAAATCACTGAGCGCATACGACAAGGCTGCTCATCTCCTATCAAAGAGTTTCACTATCATATGATCGGCTTTCTTTTGTATCTGACCACTATCGTTCCTTTAACCGATCCGTTCTACTTCGAAATTCGAAGTCGACTCAAACAAGGTCATATGTACTTCAAATTCGGAACCACCTCTCGGTAACGGCTCTGTCCAAGTACAACTTGAAGTAAACCGACAGTGAATTTTCTGTTATGACATCGACAACTTGAAAGATGCAAATGCCCGTTTATGAAAAAGTCGTGAGTAAGAAGATTTGCGCCGTAAAAATACTAGTCTTAGATGCATGTGCTGAAGTATGGATAGCTACACTGCATCTCTTAGTCCGTCTTGTAGATATATAAATGATAAAAGATATACGAGTTGCTATGAAGCTCCGATAACAACCTTGATAACCATGTTTCCTTGCTCGTCTTTGCCACGAGCCAATAATTCGAACCCTCTAGCAGTGTCTTCTAAGGGAATGCGGTGTGTAATAAGTTTCTCGATATTGCGGAGCCTGCCTGATGCAAGCAGCTTGATGGCTTCAGCGTACGTGTTCGCATAGCGGAAAGAACCATGGATGTCTACTTCACGCAGGGCCGCTGCAGAGAGCGGAAGCATGACATTTCGTGATCCCATTCCAACCAGCATGACTTTGCCGCCTGCAACGGCAGCCTGAAAAGTTGGACGTAAGTGCTGACCGAAGCTCGTTCACGAATTATCAACTTACGTGAATTGACATTTGAATACAGGGTTCAGCGCCCGTGCATTCGAAGACGACGTCAAAGCCCTCGGGCTCGTTAAATTCGCGCAAGGCCATCGAAATGTTTTCTTTTGCACGTCGAAGCTGCTCTTCGGTCGTTTTAGCCTTGTCGACCATGGGCAAGCAATACGTTTGTGAAGCGAAACCGTGCGATTTTGCGAAGTTCAGTCGCGCCTGGTTAATATCAATCGCAACGACCCGAGAGGCTCCATATGCGTTTGATAGTGCACAAGCGAGGACACCAATAGAACCCACGCCGAACACGAGAACACGCAAACCTGAGCGAAGATTGGCTCGTCTACCAGCGTGTATCAGAACAGACAGCGGCTCAGCCAAGGCGGCTTGTTCGAAGCTGCAGTTATCAGGAAGTCTGATGTGGAGTTAGAGGGTGTGGTAGGAAGATAAAAATTGATGACCCACTGATGGATAACGTGTGCTGGATGGTTCATCCGATCTTGTAGGGTCCCGTCGAGATGGGGGAAAGTCTTTGCGCTGCTCGCAAAGCGCATACCCTTACAAAGGTTGTAACGGCCAGCCTGGCAATAATTGCACTCTTTGCACATGATGCCAGCCTCAATGGCAACGCGTTGACCAGGAACAAGATGCTTCACACCCGGACCGACAGCAGTAATGACACCCGCTGATTCATGACCGAGGACGAGAGGTGCTTGTAGCGCGAAATCACCATTCCGACCCTCTAGATAATAGTGCACTAGGGTACTTTGCTCGAGCAAAATCATTCTGGGCGCGCAAATTACTCACAGTCGCTTCCACAAAGTCCGGTTGACTTCACTGCTATTTGTGCCTGGTTGTATTGTGGAGGCCAGGAGGGACGTTCCTCTAGACGGAGGTCCTTAGGACCATGAAGGACGACTGCACGCTGCAACTGAAGTGCGATGGGTGACATGGGGGTGGTTGTCACTGGTGTATTGAGGAAAGTGGTGCGGAATGCTTGGTACCGACCGGTACCCTTATATACATATTATAAAGTTGCAAGAAGGAGCGGTCTCGTGAGGAGAACATCTCAGTACGAAACAGACTTATCATTCAACCAAATTAGGGAGAATCCCTCCGGTCCGGTATACCGACAATTATTTACAAAATGCGAATCAAATAACAAACCTGTAACATGTCACACGTCACAAATGCAAAACACTATGGCTAAAAACGGGAATCCTTTATCATCTCACACCTCTCTCGGGTCGCGAGCCGATGCGGGGTAAAATCAAATCTCGGTAAGGAAATGAGTAGGCGTAGTGCGAATATAAAGTACATCCAGACCAGCCTGAGTTGTCTAGGATAAAGTGAACTGTCCTTTGAGCAAGATGGACCCAACCCCGTCTCTTTCATCTCCACAACTCTTTTCGCTGGCAAGCCAGAATGTCCTTATTACCGGAGCCACTAGAGGTAATGTAATTGTCCTCATCGTTGCTTGGTTCAACTCATCAAGGAAACTTTCACCCATTGTCTTCGTTGTCCTCATCTACCTAACAACAGGCATAGGTGCTGCCTGTGCACTGGCTTTAGCCCAAGCGGGTGCCTCAATATGCGTTGTTCAGCGGCATCCCTCTCCAGATACAGAGCCAAATATGGACACAGTGAACGCCATTCGTGCGCTAGGCACAAATGTGCAAGTCGTTTACTGCGACCTGGGTGACCTGGATTCTGTCAAGGAACTTTTCCCAAAGGCTCTAGCGATCATGGGCGGTAATATTCACATCCTGGTCAACTGTGCTGGGATCCAACGGAGATCGCCGAGTGTTGATTTTCCAGAGAAAGACTGGGATGATGTAGGTTGTTTGCTCACGTGTTAAATCCTCTCCCTTTGATCAATTTCTCAAATTGTAAATATTCATCTCTCCCTTCTATTCTTAGGTCCTCAATGTAAACCTCAAATCTGCGTGGCTGCTATCGCAAGCGGCGGGCCGGCATATGGTGCCACTTAGGAGGGGGAAAATCATCAATTTTTGTTCCCTGTTGACATTCCAAGGTGGCCTCACCGTCCCGGCTTATGCTGCCGCGAAGGGTGCCCTTGGCCAACTCACGAAGGCACTCAGTAACGAATGGAGCGCACATAACGTCCAAGTGAACGGCATTTGTCCAGGGTATATCGCCACAGAGATGTACGTGTGTCTTTTATTGCTATCACCACCCTCTTGTACGGACCCGTGATGTTTGATATTGCTGAGCATTGTGGACTTCTTCCCGCCGATTGTGGCCGCTGAGCGTTCATTTCGGAACTCCTATCAGTCGGCTGTTCTTTTTTGATTTCCCGTCTGACCGCCTTCTGATGCGCTCGGTAGGAACGAGAGGTTACTAGCAGACCCGACACGTTTCAGACAAATTTCGGAGCGGATACCCGCAGGGAGGTGGGGCAACCCCGATGACTTCGCTGGTCCAGTCGTATTCCTCGCTAGTAGTGCAAGTCAGTACGTCTGTGGCGAGCTTCTGGTTGTTGACGGTGTATGTATGTTCCGCATTTTAGCATCAGACCCTACTCATACGCCGTTATCAGGGCTGGATGGGTCGTTAAGACGAAGTCACTGTTCTCACGATGAACGGAGAAATCCAGGAGACCATAAGATTTATCAAACAAACATACGAAGTCTGTATGTTGTATTTGCATCTACCAGTAAACGCGAGAGGAAAGTTATAGATAAAGATTGTTTCGAGCTATAGCCTATTGGATAATCATTGTATGATGTACTGCATATACCCATTGGTCTGGGCTTCTTCCCTAGGTGTATACCAAGTGTTTAAGGTGACCTAAAGATAGCCTATCTCTCCTCAGGCCCGACCGCCGACGATCGTTTACTCCGTGACGCGGTTCAGGAACGCTTCGGGACTAGAAAGACAAACATGAACGTGATTTTAAGCTCTGTAGGCCCGGGATGTCTGAAGTTTGAACCGGACATTTATCCCCATTTTGATGATTGGAACTTCGTACTGTGAGTCATGCAATGATTCATGGTGGTGGTGGAGAAGATTGTTCAGGCAAAGCCGAGCGAATTTTTTGTCTCACTCGGACTGTAACCGACCAGACCCACTGAGTGGGTGACCGTCGGGACAAGTCTTAGACTTTGCGGCTCAACGATACCCGTTTTGCCGACGGGCCGGATGAAACTGACCCAGAGTGTATGTTCATGATGTCCATATACTGCCCATCAAGGTCGAGGTGTGTCCGCCGTGACTGTCATGACCATCACCTGATAGATTCAGTGAGTGTTCTCGGTCGAGCCTAAGAAACTACCTAGTAACCAAAACTTGACAGAGACCTTATCAGCCAGGATTGGGTCGAGGACCGAGGTTGGACCTGGCTAGAGCTTGATTCGCAGCAGTACCTGTAAGTGACTGTCAAATCATATCTATGCGCCGCTGTCACCTTCGTACGTTTTTAATTTTTAATTTCTATTACAACTTCGATTGATCAGATTGAACCGAAGATAGGGTAAGAAAGCTCGCGGTACATTGTATGACCTAAAAGTCGACCCAAGGTTCAGGTTCAGCATGACGTCGACCTGGGGCATGCGTCCACTATGATAACATCGTTCCATTCAGAATGAGCTCATCTTCTTCGAGGGTCCCTGTGGTCTATATCCGGCTGCGAATCCACGTGAAGTGTCTTCAGAGTACGTGCTACTTCCGGTAAAAGCAAATGAGGGGACGGACCACCGTTTCTCTTCGGTGTTTATGAGGAGACGAAGAGGGGCGACCCCATTAGCGCCTAATGAAATTGCCGTAATCGCTGGCACTAGCAAGGGGATGCACGTGTATACAGGGAACCTATGACGCCCACGCGATCTGCGAGCATCGGTGGGGCGTATCAACTCATTTTCATTGTCGGGGCCGCGAAGGCGAAGCATCACAGGAAGTATTTTCCTGCAAGTCCCGAACAAAATGCCACCGAAGTGAAGGTCACTGCATCGTGCTCTTCATAAGATGTATTCGCTCAAGAATTCTGACTTGGGATTCGCATGTTCTTCAATTAGAAGTTATCCTGCAAATCAATCCGCCAAGGGTCATGTAGATCTAGATGCAAGCAGAGCGGCGAGCTGATCATTCTCCTTAGACGCCTCCCGCGGGCCGGTACTCCTCGTAGGAGAAGAACTTATCATCCATATCCACATGAAAGCCTGGCCCAAAGGTTGTCCGACAAGCATGTATGGGAGGCGAATTGACCATTTTCCTTAGATAAAGTTCTACGCGGACCGGTGCTCCTTAGGGGGAAAATATACATGAAAGCATGATCCAAGAGGGAAAATATACACGGAAGCCTGGTTCAAACGCTATCCCATATCACAACTCGTGACGACATTGCTGATTGCGGGCGTTCGGGTACTACGATACACGGTGTACTCTGTGCAACTGATCTATCTCGCTTTGCCTAGAATTTCCAAAAAGAATATAATAACTGCGATGACATGGATCCAAATGATGCGAACAGTGGTCGCCCATTACGTGATTCAGAGGCCAACGAGGCAGTCTTGAGCTACAATCTACCATCGCTAAACTACTTGCCCAAGGCTTCCATCTCGAAGTTGAGACCCCGGCAACTATATCCACTCCATCAAAATTTGGACGATCCCATTTGGTTTGCTGTCAGGATTATATGGAGTGTACGAGACGCTGCACGAACGTACGTGAATGCCACGGTTGTATCAATTGGTAAGTATATAATGATATCTTCGTCGGAAAGCGGAGCAGTGTAGCCTAACAACGGACGGATGGTCCGTCTTCAACTTGTCTTTCGCATTGTCTCATCGACTCAGGGTCAATCTGATCAGCAAAGGAAGCCGCTACGAATTGCAGGTTATGGTATCCAAGGTTCATCTAAGCGCCATGCGCCAAGGATGCGCACACCAAACCAACTTCCTTGTAAGTCACAGGAATGGCTTCTCGAAGTCCTATTTAGATTTGGTGGAAATCCCGAAAGTCGAGACATCGGCTGTCTTCGCGCTCATGAATGTATGAATTGAAGAAGTCAATTGCAGCATACTACATGAGGCATCCTAACCAACTTTGACGACAACCTTGTTCTCGCAGACGCTCAAGATTGTGGTGCCAATTTGGCAATTCATGTACGAATCTAGAGGTAACGTTGGAAGGATGATAACACTGTCTCTGGATATGATAACACGAAGATCACTGACCTTCTCCCGTTCAGTTGTATCCCAGACATTGAAGCGGACCATGTCGGATTCTATGGAAAGGGACTGAACTTCGATCCCATAGTGGTCATAGGACTGATATATCAACAGGACTGGACCATCGCAGCGGTTGTAGTATCCGATAAGAGGTATGTACTTTGTAAGGTCCGCAACATTTGCGAGTAAGGTAACGTTAAATCGGTGTGTGATCGCGTTCTCACAGTCCTCAGTCATGTAGCATTGCTCACTTTTGCCCGACCACTGACTGCGTTTTCTGGTCAAACAAATAGCGCAATACGAGGTGCACAAAATCGAGAGAGGGTTGCGATCGTCTGCGCCCCATATCGTAAAATTATTGCGTCGTTGTCGATCAACCAGACACCGAGGCTTAGTGACACCATTATCCGCCCATAACTGATATTTGCGACTCGGAGTCGGTGGCCGTCGTGATTCGTTGGCCGGAAACCCAAACAGGTATTTGAAGCATCGACACTGTGACTCAGGGCGGCACCTCGAACCTCATTGGACAACTCTGGGGTAGTCTGCCTACACAAAAAGTAAGGGTGAGAGCAGAACCTTTACTACTTCTTCACAGACCGTGTATTCAGGTGATTGTGTGGCTTCTTCTCCTTATGCCGACTTTGCATTCCGGTTGAAGGACACATCCCAAAGAAATTAAGCCCTCACTCTGGGCCCGGGTTGCCATCCCCGGTGCGCAGCATTCGGAATATACTATGATGGGAGCGCGTTCAAACACCCACATGCTTTGGTGAGGGACAAACAAATTTAGAGTTCAGACATTCACAGGTAATGCTTCTGGATATTATAAGCCTGACTGGAATAATTTAGAAAACTGGATTTGCGTAAGTGCAATTTTACATTTTCAAGAGGTAACTAAATAATATCCGTGCGTCGTAAATATTCCCGGCCAAGAGATGTGACTACTAAAACCACTTCGGCGAAGAACATAAGATAGAGACAGAAATTCAATAAAATAATTATAAATACAATGCCAAGCGATACAGTTGATTGATAGAGGGGGCCTTTACTTGGCGCTAGAGCTCGAGAACTGTTCCAGAGGTTAACAACCGTTTGCGAGGAGATTGGTGCAAATCTCACCTTCGTTACAGACTTTGTACCCTCTGAAATGGCATGCTTAGCAAGCTCTCCGGGAAGGATGAGACGGACGGCCGTCTGTATTTCGCGAGACGAGATAGTTGACTTCTTGGAATATGCGGCGAGCTCTATAGAAATTGTTAATTGGGCTAAGAACGACGATAAGGGACCACATACTCGAAGCTTCCGTTGCGATACGTTCGAAAATATCGTTGACGAAGGAGTTTAAGATGGCCATGGCCTTGTTGGATATACCAGTGTCGGGATGCACTTGCCTGAGCACTTTGGAAAATGCGTGAGGCGAAAGGACTATTTACCAAGAAGGATCACGCACCCTTGTAAATGTACGAAGAATAGGTCTCCTTGCGGAGTTTCTTTCGCTTCTTCTTCTCCTCTCCAGGTGCTGCAGCTGCAGCAGTCTTGGCAGTTTTCTTTACACCTTTGCCACCTTCAGTGGTTTTGACAGGGGTTTTAGCAGCAGCGCCCGAGGCAGGAGCCTTGCCACCAGCAGAAGTAGGTTTGGGTGGCATAGCGCGTGGAACGTGAACAATTAAATATTAATCAATAAATAATGCGTAAGGTGCAAGACTGGATGTGGAGATGCTGGAGGTCAAGGTCGAAAGTGCGACGTAAATCATGGGCGCCTCCTATATATACTCTCACGTGACTTTACACTTATTTGGCTCAGACGCGTTCTTTGTTGATTGCGACACGTCCTGAAGTATAAATACAAGCGTACTATACTGCATGTAGCCTTCACGCGTCTCCACTTCAGACTTTTTTTCTAACCACTACCAACTTCAATCATTATGCCTTCCGCAAAGTCAAGCACCAAGGGTAAAGTCGGTGGAAAGGTCAAGGGCGAAGAGACCAAGTCTACTTCACGTTCCACCAAAGCTGGCCTCCAATTCCCAGTCAGCCGTATCCATCGTATGTTAAGGAGGGCCAATATCAGCAAACGCATTGGGTCTGGTGCACCTGGTAAGCTACCAAGCTCGTTTTTCGGTCGCATTGGACTTAACTCTCTTGTTCTCCAGTATACCTTGCTGCCGTGTTGGAGTACTTGTCGGCCGAGATCCTCGAGTTGGCTGGAAACGCAGCTCGCGACAACAAGAAGCGCCGTATCAACCCTCGTCATCTTCAACTCGCCATCCGAAATGATGAAGAGTGAGTTCCTCCTTTTGTTAGTACGTAGCAACCTTGGCTTACACCAGTCCTCCAGGTTGAGCAAGCTGCTTGGCGATGTGATCATTTCGGAGGGTGGTGTTGTGCCTTACATCAACCCTGCAGTACGTTGGATTTTATTGTCTGCTCCATTTTCTCTCTTTCTAAATTCCTCGAACAGCTACTCCCAGCGAAGAGCAAGAAGCAAAGCCTCGACAGCCAAGAAGTCTAATTCACTGTATCATTATTCTCATGTGTTTCATCGTGTACCATCACTGCATATTTACATCGTATACGAATACTTAATATATAGTGCGTATTGCAGCGCTCTTCGATTCGACGCAGCCACTTCACATCCAAAACAATAGAGCGGCAACGTTGCTACCCTCATTTTAGTCAGTCGCAACCAGTAGCTCAGTATAAGCAGGCGCTACCAATCAGATGTGCGCTGTTATCCTCGGCTTGATAGCCACGGTCATAGAACAAGTGCCCCAAAAGGATTTATGCTCGACAAACTACTGGTGGAATTAATGCAAGTAAATACGATATCATCACGATCCACGATTCAACCAGCCGACATCCAAGCCCGTCATCGTTTTTATACTCTCCGGATACGAATGCGTACTCTCTGTCAAGAGCGCTGCAAGCTTCCGGCAAACGTCCATCGGATAAAAGAGGTGCTCCGCTTGCGGGAACCCAGGATACCGCGACAGTAAGCTACATACGCAAGATGTCAGAATCTAAAAGTAAGTTCATTGGGCATCACGCACTCTTTCAAGGCCATGGTGGACGACGATGGCCCAAGAATTCTGTACAAAACTTTCGATGCATCGATAGACCCTTGTTTCGGAAGAAGGTATGGTGCGGGGAGCATATAGGAAACGCGGATCTTGGGCTTGAACAACCATATCTGACGTGGCGTGTAAGAACTGCAATCAACGGTGTGGTGTGGAAAGATGACAACGAACCAGAAGTCGCGGCCTCTCCTCTTCTTCATCAGAAATCACGAAGCGATACGTGGCATGGGAGGAGACGTGCTCGAGCATGTCTTGCACGATAAACGCAGACATCGGGTATCGAGGAAATCTACAAAGAATGGGTAGTCAGTACACTATCATAGTTATACTGCACGACTACGAACTCTGCTATTTGGCTGACTGGCCGCACTGCGTACTTGAAAAGGCGGTACATCACTGAAGTCGTGCCATCTGGAATGTGTCGTTCATGCCGCCGACCAATTATCGCCCCACATATACAACGAGCCAGCTGCGAGTCCTCACCGCGCTGAAGAGAAGAATCAGTCTACGAATCAATATCAACGAGTAAAGAAGAAGAAAAATAATAATGAAATTTGTGCCTTCGAGCGTAGCCCTCATCACATAGTCCTCAGTGAAGAGAGTTGTTTGAAAGAATGACTCGTGAGTTGCCCCACATTCAATCTTGGACGCTTTGTATCAACCGAAAGTGATACTTGCCGTAATCTCCCGACGCACGTCCCACTACTTGATAGTACAAAAAAACCTGCGAGGGTTTCTGAGACATCAAAGCAGCGAGCAGCAACGATCGACTAGCGGCCGCTGGTGGAAGTCCAACGTCGGTCTTCTTAGTCGTCCTATGATAACACGAGCTGGATAGGAAACGCGTACCCACCAGAGACTGCTCGGCGCAGGAGACATTATTGTGTGTTATTGCTGATTGGTGGAAGAGAATGTAGCCTCCTCCAACGAGAGCTTCGCTTTCCTCGGGCCAAAACCCACGACCGTGCTTTGTGACGTGATTATGTAGCGCTTGGTCTGTGTGGCACATCCAAGCATCAACGAGTTCCTCCCAATGCTCTGATGGAAGATCGCGGTATTGTGTCAACTTGGAACCATGGACAAGGGGAAGAGAACACGATATGCAGGACAAGGATGTCAATTTCAGCGATAGGAGTTGTTCAGCAGACATCAGCGGGGTAGGTTCATCGGGTGAAGAGGACCCGGCAGCCCATGAATTCGCAGTCCCAAGTTTGAGCTCGTAGTGACCTTGGCGGTTGTGGACAACTTTCTTCCCTGGGGCGACTCGAACTGGTAGACTTAGTGGAGGTGATGAAGACGAAGAGCTTCTAATCACCAACCAGTCGCCCTCTTTTCCGCTATGCGGAGTCGGCAACACCTCAGCCTGCAGTTCCGTGTCGTCGGGAATGCCCGAGACTGTCACGAACACCAGGATGTGTTTCAGGGTCTCGTGGTATTCTGCGACATAAGAAACATCAAGTGCGTGGCTCCCTGTAAAGGCCTGATTAGACTTTGTCATCAACAATCCGCCGATGCTTACCTTGTTGTTCTTGTTGCTGCAGTTGTTCGCCTTCAGGCTGGACCTGCTCATGAGACGAGCCCGGTCGGATGGAGCTCTTAGATAACCGTCGGCCGAGTTCCGCTGCAGGACGCAACCACTGTGGGGCAGATATGCTTCGACTGCGTGATTTCTTGTGCTTTGTTGTCGAAGCGCTAGGAACCTGCTCATCGTCAGGTACATCTCCAGAGGACACTGGCTGTTGCACTTGGCGTGATTCACGTGGTATTGGTTCGCGCATTAAGAACTCTGGGAGCGTGACGAGCTCATCCAGTCCCTTGCCTTTGGGGTGTAAGATGGCATCTTGGTTGTGTAACCTCCCAGCTCCCGAAAGTTGGACGAGACGATCAACGAATTCGCCTCGCTGAAAGGATCATTTTGATGAGCAACGGTTTTCAATCAAATGAGGCTGGCATCACCTGATCTTCGTACTGCTGTTTTGCTTGCTCGAGCCTAGTCACCTGTCTGCTATCCATGACGACTGACTGATCGGTCATCCTACGGTCCGACGCTCTCCCGATGAGGTCAATAATGCGATCGAGGTCGTGCATATCCTGGTCATGAGCTTTCTGCTTCCCCTTAGCGGTGGAAGACTGGCCATGGGGACCTTCGAGCCGTGCACGCTCCATTTGGGCGAGTTTGGAGCTCTTCAATTCCACCCGTTGGTTATGAAGCTGAGGTGCGGCGAGGTACAGACGCTCAATTGCCATAGTCACGGAATCGAAGTCCATGCGCAGTTTCTCATTGGAGATACTAGGAGATGGCATGGACTGGGGTGGCTGGACTTCAGCCTTCTCGAGAGTCGACAGATACTCAGCGTCATAGTCCGGGGGTGTCTCGAAGTCATGGTCTGCATGGTCATACTGAGGGGGAAGATAATCTAGGGAGGGGGAGCGGTGGGAATCTGCACGATCTCTACAAAGCGCTGCTACAGTTTCTAGTTGGCAGTCGATCCTGGACCAAAGGAGAGCAGATTGTACGATCTGCATAGGAGATTGTGGGGAGAAATTGTCTTCCTCTGCCTTTCGTTCCGATTGTAGATCGAAAAGTTGTTGTTTCAGGGTAGTGAAGAGCTCAGCGGACTGTCCAGCGATAAGACCGGGGGAGATAGACGAGGACGCCTGAGGGGCTGAATCCAAAGGAAAAGAAGCTGCAGGCAATTGGCCCAAGTCCAAGAGGAGCGACACTATGACCTGTGCAAAAAGTGCATCCTGTCGGTTCATAGCAGGCGCTAGGGCATCAACTCGATCCCTAAGTTCTTCAAGCAGGGCTGTGTGGTCATCCTGAACTTTGTGTGGTATCTCCCCGCCGTCATGATTTCTGAGATTCATTACAAGGGTCTCAAGGGCAGAGTATGATCTCGGGGCTTGCTCTGGGTGCATAGAGGCTGGCATTGAGTGGCGCCTATCTGGTACGATTGGTTGCCATCTTGTTGGGAGAGATAACAAGTTATTTAGTGTCATGAGACACGAATTCTGCACTGCAGTGATAGATGGCATGATGACCGTCTGCAAAGTCAGCTAAGCATTTGCAAATATTTGACTGATGCATAACCATCACTTACGCGCAGTCTTTCTGATGCGATATGGTTGATATCGGCTGGCGCTGCGGAGGATCGCGGGGCGTTCTCTGGCTGTCGATTTTCAGGAACTTCATAATCCACTTGCTCCCCGGCCAGTTCTTCAAGAAGTGCTGCGTGAAGGAGTTGTTCTCTTTCTTCAGCGGTGGGAAATGGTTTTGGGACGGAAGTTCGTAGGCTTTCGTCCTGCTCGGCGGGCTGCACGCCGACCTGCGTACGAACGAGAGTGGCCATGAACCAAAGGTCGAAACGATTACTTTGACTAAAATAGTAGTGGAGGCAATTGAACCACGTGGTGCCGAAGTGCAGACTGAATTGAAGCCTGAAGGAAGGTTGGCAGTGACAAGTAAATGTAAGCACGGCAGTGAGCAAGCAAGACCAGTAAGTAAACTAAATAAATCGTCATTCATCTCTGGCAGTGCATGAAATCAGCTCATGGTTGATTGTTGAATGATTGTGTGGCGGTGCATCAACCGAACCCTAATGCAGCCAAAAGACCCAAGAAACTTTAGGTTAGCGAAGATCGGGAGGAGCCCACTTCGTGGCAGACAGCGGTTTAGTGGAGGAGCTTTTCGCGTGCCCTTTACCCCCACAGAGCTCCTTCGGAAATTTAACCACGCCCTGAAGGGCCTTACCTACTGCTTGCATACCATACAACAGAAAACATGCACTGCGGTATGAAACGCTACTTAATATTACGCAGTGGCTGAACCTCTGTCACGGTGTTCTTCCAGGTACCGGACCTGCAACTCCAGCCAAGCAGTTCAAGGACTTTGGAGAGTCGGTTGATCCTCCAAGATTAGACACCAAACGGAGGCAGACCTTGTTGAGTCTCTTGAATGCTTTAAATGAGCTCAGCCAAACCGAATCTCTCGGTCGAGGTATACTTCCTCTTCTTCAGATGGCAAATCCAGGTCACTCATCGATTATTCACTCTAGACTTTGGTCAGAATCCGAGCTTTGAGGATGACAAAGATGTCCGTGAGTAAGATGTAAGATTGTTTGGCAGTTGTACAATTTGCTGAAACACTGTCTTAGCCACTGTCGACGAACAACTACAGGTTGCAGGAGCAGAATCATTTAACAAATTTCAAAAGTATGTTCTACCTCGGCGCTGTAAGCTTATACTCAATTTCCTTCAGGAGAATTAACAGTCTCGACAAAGAGGTTACTACTCTTCAAAAAGCAGTTGATTGAGCTAACGCCGACTCCACAGCTTAGAAATTTTGCCAACGCTGCTCGACAACTTGGTAGTTCCGTCGGAATTCTTTCTTCCGCATTTCGGCTCCGCGAACGTCTCGCTCAAATCCTCTTCCTTTTCCGGGACAATGCGGCTGATCTGTTCCCTCGCAAGGTCTCTCGTCAGCAGCGCGAATTCTTAGTTAACCCCAATCTGATGGACAGAAAACGCAAGGCTCGGCGGCGCAAAAGTATGCCAGCTCGTATTCCAGCTACCTTAGAGGACACTCTTGATCTGGAGAGCCTTCCGGAGCATTTCGAGAGCTTCGCTACCGCTCTGACGACCTTCTTGAAATGTCTAAACGAATTTCCGGAATTCACCGATGAGGCTGTTAATACTTCGATAAAGTCGTTTGAGGGTGATTTGAAGGTGCACATTCTCCCTATTTACCTGTGCTTGGCTGATTCCGAGCAGTACTGGGCATGCTGTTTACAAGATTACAGAGGTAAGGCTCTCAGTGTCTAGTGGTTTTAATTCTAAATCCCTTATGTCAGGACAATTCAAATATCCTGCTGTGCAGCGCTTTGTGCATGACCTTACAACTGAAATGGGAGAGCACATCGACATCATTACTGGTACGTTATCCATGTTCATCGAAGTCGGTGCGTCATTCCTTGATCTATCTACGAGACGTCACCCTCACTTTGTTTAAGGCGTGCCGACTATCCGTTTCGCACAGAAGCATGGTGCAGCCAATCTCTTGACTCTGTCTACCGTGGCCACCTTCTTCTCTGCCGTCACTGCGACTACGCTGCAGTTCTCTTATTCTCAGACAGGCGATTACCTCTCAGATGGAGTTAATGCATTCTGGTTCTCCTCGCTTGTGTTTAGCATCGCAGCAGCTGTTAATAGTTTGCTGGGGCTTTCTTGGAAGCAAGCTATGTAGTAAGTGCTTCTTGGACTTAAAGCGACTCCAGCTGATGTAGTTAGTCGATCACCCGGTGATCGCGTACCGTGGTGGGTGCTGATATGGATCAAGCGATCACCTCTAGTGTTCTTGGTCATGTCTGTGGCTTGCTTTTCGGCTGGACTTGTACTATTCACGTATTCTACTAATCAGGTAGAGTCCTCTGAGCTACTTTTAAATCTTATTCGTTAATCAAGATGCATCACAGGGCA
Source organism: Rhizopogon roseolus (assembly GCA_930272055.1). NCBI lineage: Eukaryota > Fungi > Basidiomycota > Agaricomycetes > Boletales > Rhizopogonaceae > Rhizopogon > Rhizopogon roseolus. The sequence continues at coordinate 60,930 of CAKNEV010000080.1, forward strand.
CAGTTACATCTACAATCACCACTGTCTTCACTGCGTTCACTTCATTTGGCCTAGCGGCAGTTTCAGCCTGGTTCGCCTCGGAGAGATGGACATTTACGCACCATCGTGGGCAGAAGTGGCTTTCTGATGTCCTTAAGGACGCTTTTCGACGCTTCATGGCGCTGCGTTTTATCTCTATCGTCAGCAAAGGCTTTGGTCTGGGCTCGGAGTATGTGCAAAAGGGTGTTGAGGTTGCCGGACATAAATTGAGGCGTGTCTCGTCGATGGGGACAGTCTTTACAACCGGGATAGAGCAAGATGATAACCTGACGATTGGCGATTCCGTTCACACAATGAAACGTTCCCCGGAACCCATTTCTCCGCTATCACCTATCCGACAGTCGGTGGACTCGCAGTCGCACCTGAGCACCGGCGAGGGCTCCTCGCATCCCCACACGGAGTTGCCGCCTGTCATCACAGGCGTGTCAAACTCTCCAGTTACGCCTCGAGACCGTCTGACAAACGCCATTCGGTCCGTCATGATGCTCCAGTCTGCAACGTCTCCCAGCAGTCCGTTTGCTTCTCCTACGCGGAAACGAACGACCTCGTCCGCGCTCACAGCTTCCGATATATCGAGAGGGAAAACTGAGATAGGCGCCACTACGACGCTCAGAGGGTCTAAAGTTGCCACTCTTATACCGAAGCTTAAGAGCTTGGAGGCGACACAAGATCTGGCCGCGCATTCAGCGCTCGTGAGGCATTTGCAGTTCTCGCCTAATGGGAAGTTTTTGGCTACTTCAAGGTAAAAGACTGTCAGCATTAATAAGTGCATATTTGATTTTTTATATGAATAGTTGGGATCGAACATCCATCATCTTCCGGGTTGGGGTGCGTCATACTAGTGGTTGACCCAAGCGCGACGATAACATTTCCGCAGGAACCTTGTGTGCCCCATCGTGTGCTTGCCCATGCTTCCGGCTTTGTTGGTCAAGTTGCCTGGTGCGCTATGCTACTTCTTATTTATCGCTTGCTGATGGCTGGACAAGGTCCCCAGCTGGTGTTCTTCTCCTTACAAGGCTAAATCGAGCTGTCAAGATATGGACAGAGGTCAGTTGGACGGGGGAATTATCACGCTGTGCTGAAGTCTACTATTTGTAGGATGGTGTGTGTCGAAAGACCATCGAGCGACTACACCACGTACAGTCAATTGCCTGGTTACCTGGAGGGGAAGGTGAGGTCCCATTTGTCCCCCATGGATATGACGATAGCAACTCACCTGGACAGCATTTCTGTCTGTCGAGGGCAGTGAAGTGGTGAAATTAGTGAGTATTCATTGTCCACTTATTCATGACATGCCCACGAATCTCGACAGGATCTTAACGGCAATGTGTGTGCACCAAGGCCAATCCCGGATCCCATTGAACTTTTTTGTTCTTCAGGTTCTCGATACATATCACTTCGATCGGGTGTTCATCCATGATGTGGCCATTACTCCCGATTTGCAGCGGTTGTTGGGTGTGGGGCCCATTTTACACTCGCCTAAAGGATTGCAGCCTAGCAAGTCCCGGGTGGAAAAACAACTTTTAGGTGAGCATGTCGTCGGTATTTATGCAGTCTGAACTCACCTCCCTTAGTCTATCATATCGATACGAAGACTATCGAAAAGTAAGATGCATGGCAGATGCTTGTATAGCACAGACGTTGACATCTTGACAGCCAGACACCGGTGTTGAATGATGTTCGGGATATAACACTGGCTAAGAATGGACAAGTGGCTCTGGTATCTTATGAAAACAAGGTCTGTTAAATGCAGTAATCGCTTGTTCAGCTACCGTGCTTACTTCCTCTAGGCACCTCCACAACTATGGAAGTTAGAAATGGTTAAGGATCAGGCGCGAATGAGCCTACGCCACACTTACATGCCCAAGGTGCCGGTTGACTTTGCAGGACCGAGTTATTTCGGAGGCAAGGACGACCAGCTCGTGCTTTGTGCTGGAAAGGGTGCGTTGCTTCCTTTCCACCTCTAGCGTATAACTGAAGCATTGAATAGCTGGTGATATACACATATGGGACCGTGACTCTGCTGCGCTTCTCCATCATGTCCGTGCTCAGGCCCTAGGCGGGGACCTGACATGCATCGCATGGAACCACGCCTCGGACAACCCTTTCATGTTTGCCACAGGAAGCCACGATGGAGCGGTGAGATTGTGGACGTCGGCACATGACTATCGCCCAAGCCCGAGCGAGCTCAGCCGTCGTCTCACTGCACGATCCACAAATTCTGTTACCCCTTCACCTGTCGATAATAATGGCGCTCGGACGGATAATTCCGACGCTCAGTTGGGCGAATATACCTCAGAGCCATTAACGCTCACGCCCGTGGAATATAGCGGCCCGCGGGATAGATTTATTTCTTTTGCACAATCACATTCCTGAACATAATACCCTGCACTGAACGATACACGTCGCATCATACACATATCCATCGACATCTACATACATGTATTGTAAGTTTAGCTACAAGTTTACATTGGGTTTATGAAGGTTGCCGTTGCCTTGAATTTATTCGCTGCCAATTTCAGGTACGGACACCGTGTCAACCTCAGGTCCTCTGTCAACTTTTGTGTCAAATTTTTCAGGCAGAGAACTTATTGAATCCGAAAGAGACAGACGATACATCTCGAGCGCCGACTGTTTTCTCAGCATAAATCACTGTAAGAGAAAAGAGGATATATTTTTATTTATTTAAAGAAAAAAAAGAAGCCCTTGGCCAATTGGAAGCTCGGATATTTCGGTGGAGCAACCCGGCCAGCGAAGCGTGGCTAAGCCAATACATCACTGTCGCCCGAATGAAACGCAACCCAAATTTGTTCCGTACCCATCCTCAACACAGCGCCGGAGCGTCTGTCTCTCTTACTATTTCCTAGCCATTTTCTTGTATATCTCGATGCTATCCAAACGAGTTATCGCTGCAGCTCGCAGTCGTGCTTTTCTCCCTAGCAGACACAGCCAATACGCTGCTGTATCGTTGTCGAAAGGATGGTGCGTGCGCGTTGTTCTTGGGGCCACTTTTTCTTCATCATCATCATCATCATCATCACTGACGGTCGGGCGGTCGCCCTCATCATCGTCTGTGCAGGAAAGTCGCCGACTCGCACATAAAACGTGCACAATTCCACTCATCGCATCTTCTACAAGCTGAGACCGTAAAGGTGCCACAGATGGCAGAGTCCATCTCAGAGGGCACTCTCCGGTCGTGGTCAAAACAAGTTGGCGATAGCGTGGAGGTTGATGAGGAGGTCGCGACTATCGAGACGGATAAGGTGGGTATCAGCTTGTTCGCTCGCGCTTGTGCTTCTTTGTGAAGTCAATCTAATCAATCTACTATACTAATCTTCGCTCTCATAGATTGATGTCAGTGTTAACGCGCCTACGGCAGGGACGATCGTGGAGCTTCTAGCAAATGAGGAGGATACTGTCACCGTTGGCCAGGACCTCTTCAGAATCGAGCCTGGTGAAGGTGGAGGTAGGTTCCATTTAACTTTTACGGGACATGGCATCTCATCACATCTTTTTTAGCATCTTCTGCCCCTCAAGAGAAGAAGGTTGATCCTGAAGAACCCAAGGACCAACAACTGGAGAAGAAGGCCCCGGAACCTCCCGCACCATCGAGTGCCGACAAGCAGAGTGGTGGTACCCCTCCTTCAGAGTCCAAGAAGGAAGTGAAGAAAGACTCGAAACCGAAGGAGGACAAGCCGAAAGCACCTCCACCTGCGTCTACGCCAAAGACACCAGGCAGCCGGGGCGAGACAAGAGTATGTGTGGCCTTACTGCACCTACCTCAAGGAGATTAATGTGCCTGTCTATTAGGTTAAGATGAACCGCATGCGCCTCCGCATTGCCGAGCGTTTGAAGGAGTCACAGAACGCTGCTGCTTCGCTCACGACCTTCAATGAGATCGACATGTCCTCTCTCATGGAGATGCGGAAAAAGTACAAGGACGAGGTGCTCAAAGAACATGATGTCAAGCTTGGTTTCATGAGCGCGTTCGCCCGTGCTTGCGCACTGGCACTGAAGGAGATCCCTGCTGCGAACGCGTCCATTGATGGTGATGAGATTGTCTACCATGATTACGTCGACCTCAGTGTTGCGGTCGCGACCCCCAAGGGGTTGGTCACTCCAGTCGTGAGGAACGCTGAGGGTATGGGCTTTGTTGAAATCGAGAAGGAGATTGCCGCTCTCGGCAGCAAGGCATGTCCTTTGCACATCACATTCTCTTGCAGCTTATCCATTATCTCTAGGCCAGGGATGGTAAACTGTCGCTCGAGGACATGGCGGGAGGCACCTTCACCATGTGAGCTTCTTTGTTCCTCAACCCAGACTAAATATTAATATCATCATTAGTTCCAATGGCGGTGTCTTCGGCTCATTGTACGGAACACCCATTATTAACTTGCCCCAATCTGCTGTGCTCGGCATGCACGCGATCAAGGACAGGCCCGTCGTTGTCAATGGCCAGATCGTTATCCGACCCATCATGGTTGTCGCCCTCACCTACGACCACAGACTGCTCGATGGTCGGGAGGCAGTCACCTTCCTAGGTTCGTACTTCTTCTCGTCATTTCTCACGTAGCTGTGATCTGATGCGCTGGGGTTGCAGTGAAAGTTCGTGACTACATCGAGGACCCCCGGAAAATGCTCCTCGCGCCGAACTGAGCTTGCATTGACCGATCTCGTTCACGAGTGACCCGTAATCTATTGAACTCATTCTTACACTAGTTTGGCAGTCATTATTTAAACGTTAAATTCCATGCTTTCCTCAGAGTTTTGTGACGGTCGGTTGAAGGCATAGTCGCTCGAAATCTCTTACACGACTAGCCTACTCATCCAAGCCCCACATATCCGAGAACTTCATACCTTCACAGGACTACGCAGTCTACTTTACTGCCCCTCAGCTTGAGCTCAGAGGAACCTTGCACGCCTAGCTAATAAGTAGCTGAAACAAGCCTTGAAAAGAAGGAACGACTGTAGGTTTGACTACGGGAGAGTAGAAACAAGCGAGCGGGTGAAGATTAAGCATCTCAACCTCCCCTGCATCAATAGACTACGTCAGAAAATCAACTGCAAATCGACCCCACGAGTCCCTATGTCCCCTCGGAACACGTTGTATGTTGCGGCCCCCGCATTGACCAAAGTAACCTGGGAATAAGCTTTCAAATTACAGAATAGCACTACGACGGGCACAACAGGTGTTCTAACGAGTCGACATAGTATGGAAAGATAAGTTGAGTGCACTATGACGATCAAGTCATAGGACGCGTTGAGGAACGCCCGTATGAACACGGTACAAAAGCTCTTGGGGGGGGGGGGGGCTGGTAAACATTTTCTGGATTATCAGAGATATTGTAGAATGCTGTACAGATAGGGGCTGAATTGAGAGCTGGGTGAACCGGTATCTAAGATAGCGACAAAGAAGTTGAGCTTCGGCGCTAGCGTGTTGTATTTATATGTAATGTGTACTAGCCAATGGCAGCCCACATATTGCAGCGCTTGCTCTGAATGACCATGAGATATGAAAAACTACACTACGGGTCCAAACATGCAAGAAACTAATTAAAGTCAGTATAACGCGACGACTCCATCGATACGTCCGACCAGCAGACGTCATGGTGCGACCTCCTTTTCCTTCCCCTTTCGGGATGGTGACAGCAAGCTTGGCGTGCTTGCCATACCCGCGACGCTCGTGAACGACGCAAGGCGTCGCGTTCCTTTGAGCCCTGTTGGCGAGGAGAGGCTATTTGATGAGTGCATCGGACTGTTTGGAACTGAGGCGTTCGAGCGCGGCGGCTTAGCAGGCATTTCGCCCTGATTTGCTTCTGTGAGCAAATATTCCACCCAGAGGCGGGAAAAAGACTAGAAAAAACAAGGTCATCAAGCTTGCAATGACAACGATTGATTTTATGGTATTACGTACCTCAGTTTCATCCGCCTTTTCCAAATCGACCAGCTTCTGACTTGGCGATCCGGCGTTTGAGGGACGACCCCAAAACGAGTTGCCAGGCGAAGTAGTATTCGATGAGCGCTGGAGGCCCGCCTTTTCACGTTCCACGTCTGTCCATGACAGGATAGACGCAAGTAGCGTCAGCATTTCAAAGCGTTTTGGGTCGGCGCGTGGAGTGGAAAGGAAGGATAGAAGGACATTGTTGACCAGTCTACGGTCTACGCTGGTGTCGGAAGAGTTGCGCCGAAGTCTACGGAGAGCTTCCATTAAGTGCTCATTGAGTATAACGGCTGAAAAAGAATATTAATATTAGGCGATACGCGTGATGATGAAAATAGACCTTCATGTCGCAGCTTTCCGATCAAGAGATTCTTCTCTTTGACCTCTTGTTCTAGTACATGTGTCCGTGAGGCATTGACTTTCAGTTCGTCAAGCTGGGCCTATCGAATATTTGAGCTTGATAAGGTCATTTACCACAACACGAGGCAAACCTCCGCATCCAAGGCTCGTCGCTTGAATTCAGCTAATGACATTGTAGCATCATCAAGTTGAGATCTGTAGTCCTTCACAGCTTGTGAAAGCTCATGGTCCTTTGCTGCCAATGTTCAGTATGTAAAATTGAATGTAAAATCTACGCAATATGGCTTACATGCTTGGAAATCCTCTAACACCGACTGCAAATTAGTTGCAGTCTCTCGTGCTGTGGCCAACTCGACCGACTCTTGTTCTCGAGCCTCGCGTTCTATCTCCAGATCACGCTTAAGCGTCTCTATGTTCAGTCTCGCTTCATCTCCCAACATCTTCTCCTGCATTGAGGTGCGCTCCCACTCGCCACGTTCAAGGCGGCATCGCTCGAGTTCACTCAAAGCATCCCGAAGCTCGCGTTCGCGTAGAAGACTCTCCTGCGCATTCTCATTCAGGACCCGGCTCCGTATGGTATCTAGCTCCTTTGCATTCCGCTCAGATTCTTCATGAGATGCGATGAGCTCGACTCTTAAAGTCTCTACCGTGGAAGCCAGATCATCATTTTGAGTCGTGAGATGCTGAACGAGTTGTTCCCTCCTATCAAGTTCTTCCTATGCATAGTTCGTTAGAGGATTGAGTAATAGGCGCATAATAGAGACATACGGCATCCTGTTTCAGCTTATTGCCCAGGCTGGTGCGCATGGTCGTGAGTTTCGCCAAGAGATTGCGATACTGTGCGGCAAGGTTATCTTTCTCCTCTTTCTCGCGGCTGAGCTCCCTCTTCAGCTTTTCAATTGGGTCCAAGCCCTCTTCGTCCACGGGGGCGTGAGTGTGACCATTGGCGGTAACTGGGGGAGAATACGTGGAACCGCGCTCACTATCTATGGATGTCCGACTGTCGACGGGTGCGAGAGAGTTGGTAGATGGAGAGAAAGGACGGGCAGGGACCGGTAACCTCGGGTCATTTCTGGTGATGGTTGGGCCGTTGGAAGACATGGATCTCGTGTTGTTACCCTCTCAGTTCTGGTCCAAACGACAAGCGTGCTAAAAGTAGAATCTCACGTGCAGCTTTGAAGTGCTGCAATTACAATTCTTTGAACGACCCTGTAATACGTTCCTACACTAGTTGTACAGGCCACACTTTCAACAGCCGACTAGCTCAGCTGGTTAGAGCGTCGTGCTAATAACGCGAAGGTCTTGGGTTCGATCCCCACGTTGGCCACAAGCTCGAGAGACTGCTGGCTTGTTTCTTTTTCTGACCCTCGTCAGGAATGCGATCTCGACTATGTACTATGTTGGCTGCTCTCCGCAGGTTTTATACATGATCGGTATTCAAGACGTGTATACTGACACCGAACATCTACCCAGAACACAACCCATAGGCTACACGCCAAAATAGATGTAAAACCGACAATAACAGCTGATGATGTCCTGTTTACCTATAAGTTAATCCAGTCAACGCAAAGTATGGAGTAGGATATGATACGGAACATTCAGCAAGTTCTGGTTATGCGTCAAATGTAACGTTTTTAGCTGTCGCTCGCTGACTTTGTCTTCGACGCCTCTTTAATTCTGTATTCCCAGTATCTGAAATGCAATCAGCGATGATTTCACATCGTGCTAATCGCCCACCTTTTGCGCATAGTATCATGCTCATTTGCAAGGGATCTCCAAAGCTACAAAGGGTTAGTCGCTCTGCAAAGTTGACGAGGTACGTGGTATATCACCTCTGTGGCTTTCATCAGGTCATCATCACCCCCTGCGGCCTCATAAACATCGGCCATGAATTCAATAGCAGCAACGCAGGGCAGTTGGGCTTCCTTCGATGGAAGGGGATTCTCTAGATCAACGACTTCAGGTGTTGTGTCGAAATAATCGTGCGGCAGAGAGTATGGCATCACGAATGCTTGCAGCTCGGAGTAAGGCATTTCAGCATGCTCAAGTATCCCGCGCAGATAATTCCATGCAGACGCATTATTCGGTGCTAGTGCAATCCGCTCCTTCACGAATCTGTTGTGCAACCCCGTCATCGCTCCAGAAGCACACAATTCTTTACAATTGGGGCTCACGCTAACTCCCGCCGAACCACTGCGTCTTTGTCCTGGTCCCCGTTCCGCACTCCAGATTGAAAAGCGATGAAGAATCTGTGATGCCATGCAGAATTGTTCCGCACATCAATCTCGAGCATGCTCTCTACGAAGTCCAGTTCATGGCTCCAGAGCTCGTCATCATTGAAGTAAGCGAGGATCCACTGCCTGTACGACCACGTGTGGTAGTTCTTCATATCGTTTTGCAGCGAGTTGGCGATGAACTCAAGCTCTGGACCAGGATTGCGAGTCTGCTGTACAAGCAGCCGCCGGTGATGCCAGACTTGATACGTCTTCAGATGCTTGATCGCAAGCTCATCCATCAGCTTGAGCTCAGCGTCCAAGGGACATTTCAGTGCCATAAGTGTTTTGTACCTGTACTGCCTGATCGCACATGGAGACGCCATCTGTATTCAGCTGAACGTGCGTGATGGAGAGAGACCGAACCCACCATGCAGAATAATGACCTGGATTCTGCCGGATGATATCCTCCGTCAGGTCTAGTACTCTGGGAGTCATTTCACCGCTCTTTACGATCCCTCTGAAGTAATCTGTGGCATCTTTGTCTGACGGATGCAATCCGATCGTTGCATTGAGTGGCGTTCAGGAGACAGACTAGTATACCCACATTCTTTGGTGTAAAAGATTGGCGCAAGAGGGGTGATGTTCTCGTATTGCTCTAGGGGAAGAACATCTGCCCACTCAGGTCGTTGAGAATATAGCGCTTCCTCTTCGGCGGGGACATCCATTACAGCAGTTTGCATATGTAATGAGACTCGCGAGTTACGAACGACTGATAGGCTGTGACCTGTTACGATTCCGAAATAGAAGTTTGGCTCCAACCAGCAAGATGTTACGATTGGGATGACGGGTTTTCGCAAAGGCTGGACTACGCAAACCCCTTCAGAAAGATACAGAACAGTTATTTCGCCCAGCATTTATACACTCGGAAATTGCCGCCTGGCGTCGGCGCCCACCTTGCTTGTTAGAGGTTCGCATTGTCGAAACTAGAATCGTATGCACTACATATTACACACTCGAAGTTTACACAATACAACCGTTCAAATAGATTACGAACCGTCTTGCATCCTTACATAACACGCGTAAGCCGCCCTCGCGCATCGGATTCTGCCGCATCGCGTCGCGAAGGTCATTCTACAGTCATTAGTGTTCCTTTTGCCATTGATCCATTGACCATCCACAGTCATTCTTTCACAAAAAAATTCAGTGGTTCGAACGAGTTCCCAATGATCAAGTCTCGTCCGTTTCACCTTTCAATAAACCTTCAACCCGACCGTCTTCCATGGACAATAAACAAGACGGCAGTCAACAGCGCCTCATCCTCGAAATAAAGTATACCTGCTGAGTCCTCCAAAAACAATGCAACTTGCACCCGTCGAGTTTTCCTCCCTTGCCGACCACGCTATCTTCGAATAATAGCAACCTCTCTCTACCTCGACTCTTCGAATGTCCATCAACCTTTAACACCAACTTCATCATATCCAACCAAACTGCGTCCAGTTGTTATCGAAGGCAGCTGTGTGTGAGCTGAACTGGCTGATGGGATGACTTGTTGGTATGTCGCCATCTTCACTACGAGGCAGCTGACACGGGGCTGGTTCACAGTAGTCATTGCTACCTGCTGTGGGTGGCAACATGATGGAGAAGTCGGTGAAACCTGGCGAGTGTGTAGCGTTTCAGCCTGGGGTATGGGGACTGCTTCGAGTAAGTCTTCCTAGGTTTGTATGATTCAGGCCTGGACATGTGCGAACTTCGTGCCCTCGAGCTTATTTATCTCTGGGTCACGCTAGATAATGATTATGCGAGGCTCCTGACTGCACACTAGAGGAATGTGGTAACTGTCCCCGCCTATTTTTTCTCAATGTAAAATCTTACGTGACGGAAGTGGTGACTGAAGTCGCTCCGCACAAGGCTCATACTGATCATTACAGTCTAAAACGGGCACTTGAAACAGCACCATCACTTGAACCAAACACCCATAGCGCAATGCACGCACAATATATTACAAAAGTGCAGGCTAGCTTTTTCTTGTCTTGTAGTCACCTTCTATATAGTAGCCTTCTTGTCTTAAATATGCTTTAGGATCTTGCGCTGTGTGTCGAAATGTAGCGGAAATTTCACTATTTCAATGCTACAAGACCATATTGAGTTGTACTTGTCACGCAAGTCCATGAACTTGATGGATACAACCTCAGACAACAACTACACCAAAGTAAATTTGTGGATAATACATATAATCGTCTGCCAGCACGATGCCGGTGGAAGGTCACACAAATCTGCACTATCATATCTTAAGGTGTTATCAGTGGCAGTGATAAGCCGCATATGGTTTGGACCCTTCACTTGCTGCCAAGACTTGCAAAAATGCCCAATGTGCCGCTCACCCACTCCCTGCCAGAAAATGCGTCGCCCACTCTCTCAGACAAAGAAAAAGCAACTTGCCAGTGAGGAGAAAGACATACGAGGAGCAGCAAGACAGGTATGATGAGGGAGATGCTGACTGAGAATGCGTCTGATCACAGTGGGAGTGAATAGCTTGTCATGACGTTATCGGGTGTAAAGATTACGCTAATATTTTTGATATACCTTTTTGGGTGCTGGTTCAAGTGATCACGGTGGACGGTTGATAAAGCCACGAAATACTGATGGCATTCTTAGCGTATTCAGACACCATTTTATGGACTCAAAAATTTCGTGTGTACATTCATGAACATATCTCATCAGTTTGTATCAGACAGATCTTGATGAAACCTCTGTATCGTGTAAGGGAAGGCCAATTAAGTTTTACTGGTTCAAGTGCCCGTTTTAGACTGTACAAGGCTTCAAGTGCGCCTTACCGAAGGTGAAGCATTGTTTAATTCGCGAAAGGTTACCTGACTCAACAGGGCATAGACAAACTCACCTTCGACATCGAGTCAGCCTAGATGGGAATTTATACAACACATTTACATAGGATGTAGACGACTTTCCATGCTTGCCAAGTTGGACGGGAGTCTAGACGTTTATTTATGGCGGTCTGATCGTTTTCTTCTGATGAAAAAACTCCGTTATATGTACGACATGTTGTATGACACCCCTTGCGGTAACGTCAACTAGTTATCTGCAAATGGCTGGAATCACGAGTTCACGAATTGCACGTCTCGCTAAATTTAATGTCCGACGTCGGCAGTGGCGGCAGGTGACACATCCATGACTTTCAACACTGCTTGTCACTCTGAAAAACGATCTCCACCATTTCTCAACGGTTTTTTTTGTTTCACTTGGATTATGATAGTATACGTAGATTATGTAGAATGTATTCAGTGAAATAGCTAAGCAATTGGTGCAGAATTGGGTGCTGTAGACAAAAGTATCGTACCACAATAATTATTTTACCGCCACTCACAAAATAACTATTTATTTCTCACGTGATCGACAGCGAAAGATGTCAAGTCGATTCCGTTTGTCAGGAAACGAACAAGTCTTCGCGTCACGATCTGCATGTCACAAGTACTACATAACACTTGGCAGCTTCAAGCTATCACGATTCCGGCCTTGCAAGGGGTTTACTTGTAGCGCCCAACTCTGTGTATATAATAGTCTGACGGGGTGAATGATCTGAATTAGTCTCCCATCACACGACCTCGAGAGTTGAGACCCCATTTTTCCCTATGTTTTGTACCAAATCATCAAGAGCTAACGATCGACGACGATCTGTCTGGACTCTTTGCATAGTCCTGGCGGGTGTGTCCTTACTCAGTTTCGGAGTCCTTCTATTTGCGAATCCTTCAAGTTTTCGGAACGCTGAGGACGCACCATCGTATGCTGGTATCATCAACTCGCAGTCATATGTCCAAGGTCCACCCACCCAAAGCTTCCGAGGTCAGTTAAATCAGTGACGTCTTTCCTCGCTATCCCACAACCATCGTCTCAGACAACTTACGGAACGACACAAAGTACATTACATCATGGACTGATGCAGGATGGAGTACGTCAAAAAAACTCTGTCATCCGCTGCGCTACTGACCACAACTACTTGTTAGCAAATAACGTGATAAGCTACGTGAGTCGACGGTGCAATTAGGATTTATTGTTTCCATGGCTCACAGAAACTAGGAAAATTTGATTTACCTTGGACTCCTAACAGAACGTATACCCATAATCGCCAAGTTCACTCCCTCTCACATGGATCGTCATGCCGCTCCATTTGCCTTTGGAGATGTGTTTGACGTCCCTCGGCTCAGCAAAACCATTGGATCTCCTATACTTGAATGGCACGAAGTAAAAGACTCAGAAAGTGAGGTTCTTGATGATCTTGGTTGTTGGAATGTCTGGGAAACCGTCCACGCCGGGGCCACAAGTGCTCGAGAGACCCCCTCCCTGAGAGTGCTCAAGCTCGGTAAGGCAACTTTGAACATCCCTGCTAAGCTGATAAGCTGCATGACCATAACAGATATCTCGTGGACGCGTACTCCAAGGTGGGTCAAGTTGACAGCTCCTGAGATAAAAGATAGCTTTGCTTCTTTTTGGTCTCTGGCGACTCTTGGGTTCCCGGAGGCACGATCGAAACATTTGGGATCGAAGAATGATCCATCTCCTCAGCATCAAGTTTCACCTCCGCCTGATGATCACCTTCTATGCTTCGATTTTCTTTATTACGTAGTAGCTCAGAATACTTACGAATGGGATATGGACTATTCTCCGGCATGGAGATTTGTTGGTCAACATATGCACTGGAATGCAAGTCTCGAAAGGATTGCTGGCGAATATGCCCGGCGAGCCATGAATATTCCAGCAGAGGAACCAACACCACCTGTGAGTAAAAGCTCCCAGTCTATTCCGCTGGTCTAATGTTTCTTATATTCATAGTATATTTCCGTGCACATACGACGCGACGATTTTGGCAAACAATGTAAAAATCTCCCTCTGGACCAGTGCTTCGCCTCATTGCCTGTCATTGCGCGCAGGGTGTCAGAGGTGCAAGAGGATCTTCGCATTCAGAAAGCCATCGAGGTCGCACAGGTTATCGTGACTAGCGACGAGCGTGACCCTGAGTGGTGGTCTGGGGTCAAGGCGATGGGTTGGACATGGGTAGATCATGCTGCGGAGCGCACAGAAGAGGTCTACGGAAAGTGGTAAGCCGAATAATCGCCATCTCCTGCTTCTTGGTGATAGAAGCTTCTGCTCGCTACCAGGCATCCCATATTCATCGATGCTATCATTCAGTCCAACGGAGCTGGCTTTGTCGGTACTTATGGTTCGACGATGACCACCCTAGCTCGCCGCAGAGTGGAGTCATGGCACGGCGGACCAACTCGGGTCGTCCGGTGGGGAAAACCAGGAGCTGATGATCACTAGCGCCCTCTGATGGGTCTATGTAGAACCAATGGAATGATGTAAGACCATTGGAATTTGGCTGTCAGCGGAACTTGGAACTTGGGTTACTAGTAGGATATTTTTTGCAATATAATTCTTCAACGAGAAGGATGGGTTTTCTCATTTGTGTATTCAGTGATATGTATACTGTTGTCAAATTATCCAATACTATCTCCACAGTTCGTACTTCCCCACATTGAGCTCCGGCTGCAGATTGTGGTGCAAAACGCGGTATATCATCGACGCGACATCCATATGCCCATTCCTGGAGTAGGCCCATATACACGCGTTGATCCCATCTAGACCAGGCCTTGCTCTCTCATCTTCTGCAGCGTTGACCGAACACTGGACAACTGCTTTGTTTGGGTGTTGTAATATAGCAACGATAGGTATTTGGTGGTAGCCCTAAGACTCCGAGTAGATTGGATGCGTGGCGGATGGCGCTGGGGTCGAGTGTGCGGCCGGCGATGTAGAAAAAGGTTGTGTATGTAATGATATCGGGTTGTACCCGCCAAAAGTTGGAGTCTGCAGTCAGCTACCTGTCCCCGTCATCGCCTGTGTTCTCAGAGGGTAGCAGTGTAGTCATCATACGGAAATTTTCCACAGTTGCCCTGTAGTCTTCGAGACTGCAATTCCTCCACCGCTTTCCTGCTCAATCTAAGAAGGCATTCCACTCCCACAGGTAAATGCGATCACAAGAACGATGTAACAACAGCAGAGAGTCGTAAGAAAAGGGTGTGTATTCAAAGTTTTGTGGAGGCGAGAAGGCGGGCAAGATAGTGGAGCTGACGTTGGGAGTATCTTGGGACCTCCAGAGAGGTGATGGATGCGATGAGGGAACATGAACGTCAAGATGTTGTATGCTTCCCACCCTTCCGTCACCGAGGTGGCTTTGAGCAAGCTGCCCAATAATTCTCGCCGCATCTTCATTTGTTCTGGCAGTATTTCGTCGAGTGAATCTATGGGATCCCGACGAGAGGCGACGTGGGGATATGTGTGAGGCTGTTATTGGCCATAAGTTGAATCGGCTGCATCGACTGTGGATGGTATCGACATCTGGAGACCCATCTAAAGGCGGCGGAGCGTGGGACATCGCACCATCCTACACAGGTGGTTTCAAAGCGCGTATCTGATGCGTAGTATTTGAATGATATGCCAATGCACCATTCCTGACCAGAACCGCGCCCGCCTTGCATTATTTCGCAGCGCAGCTTACTTCTCCTAGAGCTCGTCCTTTCATCATATGAGCAGCATGGATACGACGGTGGGCCTGGAAAGTGCGAGACGTTGCCTGCCGCCGAGCGAAAACTTGTTGAACTTGACAAAGTCAACATCGTACTTGAGATAATGCAGGCAAAAATCTGATGCTCGACGTGGGACCTGCAAGCATGAATATCCAGTGCAGTCATCCTGTTAACAATGATGAGTGCTATCGCCTAGAAATATGTGAAATTTACATACCACGATTCGCACTGAATGACGATGCTGAAGAACCAGCCTTGTTGGTTTTTCAAGAGGTGAATCACTCACCCAAGCGTATAAGCTAGTTTGCATGAATCTGGTGAGAGGACAAGGGAGTGACAAGCATTTTGGTTGAGTGGAGCAAGGAGATGCTGGGGATTGAAGTCCCAGAGTTCGGTGGTGTGATCGAGACTCGGGAAGCACTGGCAAGGAGAGTACAGTCATTCGAAAGTGCGAGACCAGCATTGCGCTGCAAACTGATGCTTGAGACCTCGAAGACAATGAATTCATGTGCAATCGAGGGCTTGTCATTCCGACCGTAGAACACAGACTCGACCAGCGTCGACAGTGCATCAAGCACGTAAAGACTTCTCGGGAGTTCCTGCATGCCCAGTAAAGCAGTTTGATATGGCGGGAGCACGTCACCAGTATATTCGCGGCCTTCGTTGAACACGTGGAATTCATCCGATATCCAATGGCTGATGCCTTCTTGACTAGTGTTCCAAGAAGGTTTAATCGTAGCTCAACAGTCAATACTGTCTCAACAGTTTCGTGCGTACAGTGGTTCCTCAGTGAAAGTTGTAGACCGGAGCTCTTTTCTGATTCTGATTCAGGATTTGAGGATGTAAGGTCCATAAGCATCTGAAAGTCCAAAACTGCTCATTGAGCACTCATCGAGCGGAGTTTGTATGCAGCCGAGCGCGTAGCATCGCTTAGTGTCATTTCAATTCAGTACACGAGCGGGCCCACCAATCAGATGAGTGCAACTGAAGTCGTAAGTCTTAAGCTAAGCGTTCATTTCAGCTGTTTCGCAGATGAAGCATCTGGATCACTGTCGTTACATAATGTATTCAATGCGCTTGAATGTTGCGATTGTGATGTTATGTAAACCAGCAATTCTAGATTTTTGCAAACTGCTGTAAGTAGTTTAGCGGTTCCAAGTGCAATGTAGTCTCAGGAATGAGCTTGAAGCTTAAGCGCTTAAGCTTTAAGCTTGACTAAGTCACCACGCGTTTGCATGCACTTTTGCATGCCCTTCATGCGTGTCTCTCCATCAACCCATCCATTAATATTGTCCACTTCGACGCTAATCCTGTTACCTGTCCACATTGTCAAACTTTTGACTCCAACGTCATGCCAGATTCTAACAACCCAAATGATAAAACCAGCAAGGACCCTACGTGAGTCCTTATTGTTGCATAATTATCTACATAAATTGATTGCCCTGAGTCAAGTATGCTCAACCTTATCCAGCAGATCGCCGAAGTCCTTCAAACTTCTACCATCGCGGAGGAAAGAGGAGAGGATGTACCCTCTAAATTTTGGGCAGCATACAAAAAGGTTTCCGGCGAATACGATGACAACATGCTGGAAAGGTGTAACAGCAATATGGATATAGTACTGATCTTTGTTCGTCGAACGTTTCCTATTTTCTTTTTGACCATTCAAACCCAAACAATCAGGCTGGTCTGTTCTCCGCTGTCAATACTGCGTTCATCATTGCCATGCAGCCGAATCCTGTCGACACTACTAACGTTCTTTTGGTCCAGCTTACCAAGATCACGCTGTATGGTGCCTCTGCCCCCCAGCCATTGATGCTTTCCCCATCCACCGATTACTCTTCGAAATTTTGGCCGCTGGTGCTCGCATATGCGAGCCTCGCACTCAGTCTACTCGCCGCCTTCGGCGCAGTCCTTGGCAAGCAGTGGTTGGGTTACTACAAGACGAACCGTTATAATCGTGGGTCGCTTGCAGATCGATGCAAACAGAGGCATCGCAAGTTTCAGAAGCTAGAAAATTGGAAGTTCGAAAGTGTGCTGCAGTCATTCACAGTCCTTATCCAGACATCTCTATTACTGTTTGGTATATCCCTCGGTGTTGCGATGTGGACACAACAACGAGCCATATCTATTCTTATCATTTCAACAACTTCTTTCGGCGCTGTTTGTCTTGGCTTCTTTATCATACTATCGCTCATATCACCGGATAGTCCATTCCAGACGCCCATCTCCTCAGCCATTCAAGCTGGCATTCGTCTCGTTCGTGGGAACGCTGGTTCCCAGCATCGTGATGAAGAGTCAACTGAATCCGCCATGTGGTGGATCCTAGACACTTCAACCAATCCTGACGTCCTCTCGAATGCATTCGAGTTAATGAGTACCCTAGTATCCAAGCAGCAGAAGGACTTTTTCCCATCACGGTTATGCAAAAAGGTGCTAGACATGCTCAAGGAAAGTTTTGAGGTTACTACGCTCGAAAGCAACGCACGGGTATATGGGAGGGCATTGGTCCAGCTCTACTTGGAGTATCCCAAAGCCAGGGATGTGCTTCAGAAGGGGGCGAAGGATTGGAATGAATGGACAAAGTGGCGCGAAATGTATCTTTCCCAGGCACTAGAACGCTGTTACAATTCGCATCGCACAATGCTTAAAGCAGGTCCACTGCAGCGTCACCAAGCGGAAACCCATACCGCACTGCAGCGTTCCCAAGCGGAAACCCGTACCGCTCTGCGTATGATTGTGGCCACCGGCGTCAATGGATTTACTGATCCCGACGATGAAAGTTCGGTTTGGGACCTCCAGTGCCCATTAATATTCAAGCCGCTGGGCGTTGACTGGCTTATGAAGTGCATAGAGCATTTCTACAATGTCCAGGACTATGATGCAGCAAGATATGCTCTACTCTTGCTCAGCAGCGTCCCGAAGGAATTATTATTTCCTCTCCAAGAGCGCTTCGCTTCAATTTTAAATAAGAGCCGACAAAATAATTTGCGTGTTATTGCACTTCGCATTGCATGCAATGCTCTCAACTACAAGGACAACGCGCCCTGCGATGAGTCCTTCTCGCAAGCTTTCCTGACGGCCATATGTTCGCGCACCACCATCCGACATAAATACGACTTCACCAGTGTAATGGATCTTCTCGAGTTCACCGAATGGCCCCAAGGCAATAATCTGGCATCCTGCAACCTGCAAGACGTTCAGCTTCTCACACTCCTTCTTTTGCCTGCACCCAAGGTTGATGAACCTGAGAGGCATCGTTACTGCCGAGCACTCATTCGTTACATGGGCCCAGATCAACCAGTTGGTTTCCACCATATCGCCTTGCGTAAACTCTATAATACCGGGCAATACCTGCCAGTATCACTACACTCCGAATTCTCCCAACGTCTCCTTGCCATAGTTCGTCCAGTCGACAACCAGGGCTCCGCATCTGACCAATATTTCTACTACTATGCCCGTCTTATATTTTCTCTTTTGAAGAGGTCCGATTGGGCCCCACACTTGGAGAATGATGGTCATATCGAGATGTGCATTAAAATCATTCCGAAAGTCATTCCCGGATCTACTCCTAACAATTCTCCGTACCTCTTTTACCTCACTGGGATCATCCTCCAGCGCCCCCCCGGTTTTGGCACTATTTCAACAAATCAGCGGTGGAACCTGATGAAGATGGCGTGGCGTGTCGCAAGCGAGTCCGGCTCCTATGATCAGTCCCGCTACTGTTACACTTCCGATGATCTGGATGATGATGTTGAGATTATCGAAGCTCTTGCAGCAGGAACGCAGCAGCACATGCCACCAAACGTTTCGGAGGACGATCTCAAACTCCTCCGTGAGTGGTTGGACAAAGCTGCTGAAAAGCTAGATTTGCGAAAATTGGAGTCTCGCCAGAGGGGTGTCGTATCTGCCGTGAAAGATTTGAGGGATGTGGTACGTGTTGAACTCGGACGCCACATAAGTGTCTAGGTTCGAGCGTCACCCTTGACGCCGCTGTCGAGTATAATTTGAAGACTATCGGTCCCGATTACTTAGTATGTTCAATATCATTCCATTCTTGCACAGCACAGAAAATTTCCGTGCCTATACCTACTTACTATAAACTAGTCGTCGAAACATCTCGGTCCCTCTACTAGTGACTGAGATGTAAGTACTTACAATCGTTTAGTTTACCAGTCGCTAACGCGCAATTAGATACATTCGTTTATTAGACTCTTCTCCTCGTCGCGACTGCTCTGCCTCTACTCACTAGAGTACGTCGCAGATATAGCATCGGTAGGAAGCGTTTATTGGCCCTCATTGATTCCTACTGGATCCGAGTCACTGTTCATCAGCTCCTTGCTGCAGCATCGTCTTACTGTAATGATCACCGGCCGCCATGGCCATCTCTCGACCAGGACTCGGATGCGAACCACAGCCTTGTACCCTCTAAAAGGAAGTATAAGCTTGCTGATTACCCTCACTGTCCTTTGCGGCATATATTTTTTATTTTATGCAAAAGTAGATGACGAATCTGAAGCCATAAGTAACATCACCTCTGCAGTATCCGTAGATTGTCAGATGTCTCATGCACTGGCTTTGTTTCAATTGAGGACTTGGCTAAAGCACATGAAGGACAATCTATTTCAGTTTCACGTATCGTTGCTGTGCTACTACCAAGTGCTCGCATGTGGTTGTCAGAAAAAAAAAATGTATGCATGAGAGAAACCGACGGACGGTGACAGAAGAGCTGACCCTACTAGGTGGAGCTGTCCCGACACTCGTGCCATGACGTGCCATGTTTAAAGTAACTTAAATCTAACTGCGAGGCATCATTCGGTATGACCAGTTTGTTGCCAGGAGCATACACGACCGGGTGGAATTGTTTCGGGATCCAGAGGAGAAGCCGTCCTTTGGGACCCACAACCCAACCATCCTTACCCAGGGCAAAAGAGGCTGGGGTATCAGAGTCCTGGAGAAATGGAAATGAGAGGACGGAATGAAGGGAATAGGTCGAATTTGATGAAAAGAAATAGATTTCAGATGCTTTGAAGGGTTGGGGCAAATTGAGAAATTCTGAAACCCACACCCGAATGGTCATGTCATCTGAACCAGACACGACGTGACTTCCATCCGGTGAGATTGCGACACACCGAACAATGTCAGTGTGTCCTCGGAAAGGGGCACCCAGTGCCTTTCCAGTCTCTCCATCCCACACTCGGATTGTCATGTCATCTGAACCCGACACGATACGTTGTCCATCCGGTGAGATTGTGACACACCGAACACTATCAGTGTGCCCTTTGAGAGGGGCACCCAATGCCATGCCAGTTTCCATATCCCATACTCTGACTGTCATGTCATTTGAACCAGACACAATGCACAGTCCATCTGGCGAAATTGCGACACAGAGAACACCACCACTGTGCCCTCTGAGAGGGGCACCAAGTGCATGGCCAGTCTCTGCATCCCAGATCCGGATCGTCATGTCGCGTGAACCAGAAACCAAGCGTGCTCCATCTGGTGAAATTGAAACAGAAAGAACATCATCAGTGTGACCTTGAAGGGGGGCGCCCAGCGCCTTTCCAGTCTCCGTATCCCACTGCCGAACGGTGTTGTCGCGTGAACCAGACACAATGCGTGTTCCGTCTGGGGAGATTGCAACAGACCAAATCCAGCCATCGTGCCCTTGGAGAGGAACTCCCAATGGCTTGAAAGTCTCTGCATCCCACATCCGAATTGTCTTGTCATCTGAACCGGACACAAAGATTTTTCCGTCTGGCGAGACTGCGACACACCGAACATAGTCAGTGTGCCCATGAAGAGGGGCATTGCATAACGCGCCAGTCGCTAGATCCCATACACGGATTGTCTTGTCATTTGACCCAGAAATGATGCGGCTTCCATCTCGCGAGATTGCAATAGAGCGAATGGAACCAGTGTGGCATTGGGGACTGGGCGCCCTGTCTATATTCCACACCCGAATTATTGTGTCAGATGAGCTCGACACGACGTGATTTCCATACGGCGGGATTGCGACACACTGGACATAGTCAGTGTGCCCTTGGAGAGGAGAACCCAATGCCTTGCGAGTCTCTAGACTCCATACCCGGATCGTCTTGTCATTTGAACCAGAAGCTAAGCGTTTTCCGTCTGGCGAGATTGAAATAGATCGAACAGAACTAGTATGCCCCAGGAGAGGGGCACCCAGAGCCTCATGAGTCTTCATATCCCACACCCTGATCGTCTTGTCGGATGAACCCGACACGATGAGATTTTCATTTGGCGAGATTGCAACATAGTTAATAGATGAAGTGTGCCCTTCAAGTGGAACACCAAGTGCCTCACACGTCTCCATATCCCACACCCGGATTGTCGCGTCAGATGAACCTGACACGATGTAATTTCCACTCGGCGAGATCGCGACAGAGTTAACAGACGAAGTATGCCCTCGAAAAGCATAGAGTGCTTCGCCACTCTCCGCATCCCACACCTGGATCGTCATGTCAGAAGAACCTGACACGATGCAATTTCCATCCGGCGAGATCGCGACAGAGTTAACAGACGACGTGTGCCCTCGAAGCGCACGATGTGCCTCGCCAGTAGCCGCATCCCATACCCGAATTGTCTTGTCAAATGAACCTGATATGATGCGATTTCCATCCGGCGAGAACGTGACAGAGTTAACAGTTGAAGTGTGTCCGCAAAGTGGGGCATACAATGCCTCGCCCGTCTCTTTATCAAAAACCTGAATTGTTCCGGCATTTGAACCGCACGCGATGAGCCTTCCATCTGGCGAGATGGCCAAGGCGTTCACCAGAGCATTTGCGTGTATTATATTTTTCATCAGAGGCCATTGTACGACATTGCCAGCAATGACCCGAGCGATGCCAGGAAACTTGGCGGCGAACTTTTGAAATATAATGGACTGCGTTGGAGAGAACGACAGGGCAGACAAGTATAAGTGCGGAGTGCTGCGTAGAATAGTGGGGGTAAAATTTTGAATGAAACGTTGGGTATCCACAATAGCATCACCGACATCCTTATACTCTGTGTGACCCTGACCACCACGCAGCCAGTAAGAATATGTTAATCCTATGAATGACATTAAGCCACGCACCGTCAACCACACTGCAACAGATGAGAGTGTTTCTATTAAACCAGCGAGACGCTTTATTAGAGCCAGTGCTTCCAACCAGAAGAGCAAGCGCTCCGCGTCGAAAAAGGCTCGAACTGCTGTAGCGAGCGATCCTTCAAAAGCCGTAGCTTGCACATGTGTCGCCCAGAATCGGCATGAGTACGACAGCTCGGCCGAAATGGAGGCTTTTACTCGTTCCTCCAAACCAGGGACGGTGGAATTGGGTAAGTAAGAACTCTCCAAGGAACAGATGTTGAAGCAAAGTTCTTGCCCCATAACCCGTAAGGAGGCAAACGCAAGATCACTTTGCACTGATGACACATCGACGAAGAACTTGCCGCTCCGTGATTTGTCAGTAAGAAAATCGTAGAAAGATGTATGAAGGGGACGTATGGGAGTCTGACCATCCATGGTACCAGTGATGAGCCAGCCCATTGGCCCAATGATATCATCCACTGTGCAATGACTATCCACCCTTGGAAGATGCAGTCGCATCGCGGTCAATGCGTCCTTGGAAAGTGGGTCCAGTAATGCAAGGATTTGCCCCATCACAGAGCGGAACGTGAGATCAGCTCCCTCCTTATATGGCAGGATTACTGTCAAGATCCTTTTGTACATATCACCCAATAAATCCGCTTCTTTCAAGGGTGTCCCATTGACCACAGCTTCGAAACGGCTCATCGGATCCTTGTAAACCTCGTTCATTCGTGTGATATACTCGCAAGCGAGACGAGCCCATTCAAACAGCCCGCCCGATTTCACAGCGAGTGTTTGGAAGTGTGTGTCGTCGAACGCATCGCGCAGGTCCATTAGCTTGTCAGAGACGTAAAGACGTATATCATCTTCTGCAACAACAGGCAAGATGTTATCCATGGAGAAATGACGAATATGTCTTTTGGTGTGCAGGGCCTCATGAATGTCTTCAAGTGGACGGGAAGTGACGAGAACACGGACGTTCGCCGGGAATTCAATTGACCCATCAGACATAGAGTCACCAGCAAGCACACGAAGAATGTGTTCCCGGGAAAGTGTTTCACCACTTTCGTCCAACGCATCGATAATGATTAGAATGGGTGTATCAACAGCTTTCGATGCGATATCCACTGGCCCAGCTATTAACTGCTGCCACTGTCTTGTGATATCTTTGGTGTCAGTGAGTTCGTTGTCATTGCGAACCGCGCGCGCCAGTGCTCGGCGTATTATAGGATCCCGATCTGCCAAATCGCGTGCGATTGTTGCGAATATTTTTTCATGCTGGCAGTCCCCTCGCCGTGTGCGATCGAAGCAGAAAAAAGTGCATGGATCCCCACGTTCGGAAAACCAGTTGGCTATTGTATGGGCTATGGCTGATTTGCCTTTGCCTGCCGCACCTGACAACCAAAAGACGGATGGCACGTCATGTCCAGTGTTGCTGATCCAGGACTTGATCTCGGATAGAATGCCTTCGCGAGTACTTGGGAGACAACACTTGGCGGTGTCCATTCCAGTACCAGATGCATTCACCATCCTCCCGAAGTCCAGATCCTGGGCTAGATACAGGTCGATTGTTACCGAAGATTCAGAGTGATATAAAGTCGGTTCTTACCTATGTTGTAGATGTTTTCAACAACGCCGCGGGCTTTTGTATCTTGACACTGCCACAAGAGATTGGCGAGAGCACTCCTGTAACTCTCCATTGCGCCATCGATTTGCTTGTCAAGTCTTTTCCCTGTGTCGAGACGACATTGAGTATTCCATGATGCAGTGGGATTGACTCACAGATGCTCTTGGTCTCAGAGTAATGAACAATGAAGTCAGCGCATTCTAGTGTCTGTCGCGCGATCCTTCCATAGAGCGCTTCCATGGATGGAATTTCGTTCAGCCTTCCCTCTTCATTCATGAAAGTATAGACATTCGAGACCATCTCGAGCAAACTGTGGACATCTTTGTCTAATTCTGCCTCGAGAATCATCTGTCATCAAGTCATTCTTATTAGCTATAGCGAAGCTAAGGAGATCGCAACGAGCGCACCTCGGACGCGCAACTGAAGACACTCATTACTACTTTCGAGTATGGACGAATCTATGTGTGAAGATGAGTCACGCACAAAACAGAGATAAAACGCAGGTACATTAATTCCGTTGGGGATGTGGTTGAACACCCTCAGGGGTTGGATAAGAAGTTTGATTGTATCGATGTCGGATTGTGAGCTGTCAGTATTTTGGATGTTTCCTGAGGAACCATCCATACCCGCAGCAGCATTTGGGGCGTCTGCGGCACTGTCCTTCGAGTCGGTGATGGCGGAGATGAGTGAATTATCGTAGGAAATACACCAAACTCACCTTCGCAGTGCCCGAATAGGTAGCCCGACCAGGACTTGCTCCGGTGGCAGCAGCGGGATGCGATGAAAGGCTCTGCAGAAACAATCATCAAACTCCGCGTATGCCAAGAGTCACATAGTTACACCTGCCTGGCTTAGAGAATTAGATTTGGGATTTCGTGAGCTTCGAGCAGAAGGGCTTTCGGTGACTTTGCCAAAGGGCCTGCGAATCCACCAGCGAGATCTTCCACTAGATCCAGTCTGCAAAAAAAACTGCATATGTATCATTTACAAACGAGGCAGAGTGACTTCCGTACTTCTCCTCCACTGATCGCACTGCTGTCGTTCTCGCCTGAAAAGTGGTTATCTGAGTTATTTCGCTTCAGTAGCATCCAGCGGCGCTTCATGCGAGGAGAACGATCTTCGATCATCGAGTGGGTTTGAAAGCAAGGCTAATTCGGGTCAGAAGGTTCTCTGGGTGTAAACCGAAGAGGAAGGTTGTAGGCCCTATGTGCCACGTTAGAGCGCCTGCATGACTGCAGGTCCTGCACCCGCACGTTTCAATAAGACTAGGTTTCAAGTTGGAGACGCATTCAGCAAGTGGTGACTGATAGCCAAAATCTACCGTTGAGGAAGTCTCAAGAATGCAGAAGCCGTGTCAAGAGATTCACAAGAATTGAAGCTTGAGCTCGATGCTTGACTTCGTGAAATATTGATGAATATCAGGATTGGGATCGGTTGGGTCATCATGATAAATATTATGTACCTCCCGTGCAACTCTCATCGATATAGAAATATTCCGAATCGCCAATGCAAGACAAAGGAGAACCCAATCACACTAAAGTAATGAGGTGAAAGAAGCTGAAAGACGGAACCCTCACTCTACCTATGCAAGAATCGACGGAACGCAAAAACTTTATAGGAGGCGTCTCGAAGACTCGAGTTGACTGATTAATCTCCTATCACATAAAACATTGAGTCGGATAAAAGCAAGTAATGAGGTAGAATACAGGACAGAGTACGGACATAAGTCGGAACGGTATCAAAGACAAGAAACAACATGAGAGGCAAGCAAATTAGCGAATACACACGACACGAGCCACTCTTCAAGCGGCAGCGGGAGCAACGGCACTAGTCGCGGTGTAATCCTGCAAAATCCATATTAACTTGATGAGCCAGGGACGGAGTAAAATGACAAACCTCCATCTCTGCATCAAGATCGGCCACGCTCTTTTGAGGCCTGTCACCACCCTTCCTTCCACGACCTCTTCCACGACGAGAACCGCGTACTCCAGTCCTATGAACCGATAAGATAGATGCGGTCTATGCAAGCCTTGCTGGACAAACCTGGTACCCCTAGGCTCTGTAGCTGCAACAGTGGTGGAAGGCGCAGGAGCAACGCGCGATACCAGTGAAGCAGGCGGGGCGGGACGTAGGGGGTCGACCACGATTTCGATCTTCATCGGACGTTCTACAGTTGACGTGCGAGTACACAGAGTGCAAAAGAGATAGATATTCATTAGTCGGCTGTGCTTTCAGCGAGGAAGCAAAAGGGGACGGGTACGAGGAGCATGCCACTGTCCAAACCGTTACCAAGTTCACTGTCGACTCTGTCCTCCCTGAATATGCCGCTATAGCCGAGGCTTGCGCGGGGATGGTTGCCTTGAAATTGGTCAAGGGATGAAGATTTTGGAGTACCTCCTCCCGCTTGTAGCTCCATAATACTTGCACCGACCTGGAACCCAATCCCGAGACTGAACCACGAGGAGTAGCGTGCAAATGCGACGGCACCAGAATTGCAAGCTCGAAAGGTGACGGCCTTCGAATAGCCTGCAATCTGGTACGCACCTCGAGTGTCGAGGTGCGCGAGCACAAGACTCCACCACCAAAGAGACTTGCGAACCCGCATTTAGGCGAGGTTTGCCACATGTACGTGTCGTCTTGGCAGAGCCAAACAGAGACCAGCGACAACGGAGCTTCGTAACGGATGAAGGGCTCTTGCAGGAGACAAGGAAAGGAGATAAGAAAGCAGGCGATACTAACTCCCATCGATCAACCGGTTGTTATATTGCTGGAAGGCCTTTGATCCGTCACCCTTTCTTTGGAAGTGAACTGCTGCAACACCTTTTGACCGTCCAGCGCTGTCATAGTGCAAAGTGACATCTCGCAGGGGACCAACAGTAGAGTGGAAGAGTTCCTACTCTTTGATCAGACTAGTTAATGCGAGTCGCAAGAGAAAACACACCTTGATCTGAACTTCATTCACATCAGCTGGAAGGTTGGAAACGATGATTTTGTCGACAGATTGAGTTGCAGTTGCAGCAGCTGCGGCCTTGGGAGCGGTGGCGGTGGCAGCACGGGTGGCGGGACGGGCTCCTGCGGAACCGAGAAGCTGGGCTTTGGCCCCTGCACCACCGCGACGACCAATACCACGACGAGCTTGCTTAGGGCGAGTGGCAATGACCTAGACATGGTGGTTTAAGCGACGCGTGACGAGAAAATTTGCAAGTCAACACTGACCTCGTCGAGTGATTTGTCCATTATTCCAGGGTTTGTTGGGAACGCGTGAATTACTGATAGGGAAGGATTACTGAGGGAAACAAAGGACCTGGTGGTGGTAGTGGCAAAGGGGGGACGCGAGGAGAGCAGGCGGAGGCCTTTCGTTATATAAGTCTTCGGAGTTCTAAATTTCTCAACTCAGTTGCTGTGTAAATTGCTCCTGACGGCCGGATATTTTTATTAACGGTAATAAAATCATCATCATCACCCTCACTAAGATTCCGAAATCATGTCTGCCGGACGAGGTCGTGGAGGTGGAAGGGGTGGCTTCAGAGGTCGTGGAGGCGCCTTTGGTGCAGGGAGCATGCCTCCTATGGGTCTCTCATTTGCAGACATACAAGCTATATCAAGAGAAGGAGATGCGTTGTACCCAGTGCGGTGGATTGACCTTGTAACGTCATGATACGGTCTCATCTTTATCCGAGCAGCCATTGGACCCTCTCCCCGTCCTCGCCGATTACTCCACAGAAGAGAAACGAATCTGCGATTTGCAAATAGGATTTGCTACCCGTTTACGGAAATCAGCCTACTATGTGGTTGAAACGTTGAAGTCAAACGGTTTGAATGATCACAAGTAGTTGATAATCGAGTGCTTAAGTTTGCTTTACAGACTTGGAGCGCTACTCTGACAAATATCGTCAGAGTCCTGCCTCTCAACCTACGCTCAAGCGGAAGGACCTTCATGCGCCGTTCTTCCCCACAGAAATTTTCGAGGGCTACTTCAATCCGAAAAAGAGACGCAAGGGTCAGTCAATCCATGTTTACCTCATTTCGCCCTAACCGTAGGAACAGTTGAAAAGAAAAGTACAAAACGTCTTAATCTTGATGATTTGGAGGAAGATGCTGAAGATCAAGTGTGTCACGACTTTGCATGTGGATGCGCTTCGAAAATATTAACAAATTTATCAGGAGAAGTCAGGCGATGAACGCTCAGACGCTGGATCACAGCCAGCCGAATCAGACTACGACGTCGATGAGGAATATGACAACGATTACGCGGAGAACTATTTCGATAATGGTGAAGGAGATGACATCGATGGTCTTGGAGACGGTGGAGGAGGGGATGACGGCGGTGGCGGAGGTAAGAACCTGATACTTTCTGCGAAGAATTCTCAAATAATAGAATCCGCAAACAGATTATGACTAGGAAAATGTGTCTATTCTTCTCAGCAGGTAAGGACCTGCAGACACCTATCACGGTTCATGGACGGGGATGCCGAATTCGCACTTTGCGGTTATCTCAATAATATCGTTCGGAGCGGAGAGCACGATATCTCAAGGCTTAATGCATACTCCTCCTTTTCAGTGCGACCGACAGTATATGTTGGAGGACGATTAATTTGATTCAAGCTCTTCTCTCGTAGGATAGTACACTTAATCCGACTTAATATCTGTTTGATAGAACATGGCTTTTGAGATTCCCGTCACTGAGTCAGACTCAAAGTCCATGGGTGCAGGTATTAAATTTAATCGCGGATGATTCCGGAATCACCTCGACCCAAACGCAAAATACTCGGAGGGTTCTCACACGTATAGCGAAACATGTATACAAGAGGATGTTCAATAAGCTTCACAAGTTGCAAGCACTGGCGCTGGTCTGGCCAGTCACTCTATCACGACAATTGATATCTCTCAGCTAGGGAGTTCACTGTCCCTTGAACCTTCTGCTACTGGCAGCTTAAGCTAGTAACATCAGCCAAGTACATGAAGTTGCTAGTTGTTCAAAAACGGTCGTAAAGCTTGCATACCTGAGCCATTGTCTACATTGCACGTCATTCTTCCTCCCCGAGCACCGACGATGCTTGGTCAGAAGACGATGGAGATTCGCCCTCGCTTCTGCTATCCTCCCTGTAATCGTCTTCGACCCCACCAACATCACCCACAGTCTCCCATGTTCTCCTACACTGTTCGCGAATCACAGAGAATGCGTTCACCAAATCTTGTACAAGGTCCCACTTGGCGGAGTATCTCTCGAAGTCTGGATGGTCGTAATGGCAATCCTCATTCCACCCAGAAACTGATTCCAAATTGGGTGCGATGGCTGAGATGAAAGCTGCGACCCCTATCGCATGGCAAATCTTTGAGCTGCTAAAATTTGCGTTCGATAGCGCTTGGTGTGCAAATCCTTGGTAGGGAATTTCGGGGGATATATCAGGTCGGTCTACAACAGACCAGTCCACAGCAATGCAAATCGAGATTAAACGTGGCCAATGCTGCAACAGTGAGACGAGAGTATCCGTGGTGATATTATTAGAACTCGAAGGGTTGTATTCTCCACGGATCACTAGCTCTTCCAGGAGGGGCCAAGCTTTCGCCATCTGCAAAAGGGTGGCATCATCAAATCGCACGTCAAATCGCACGTCGAAGGCGAGTTCACGAAGGTTGCGGAAGGCACATAGAGGTTGAAAAACTGCAGAACCGATTGAAGTATCAGGATCAGTACCTGTATCTTCCACGAGGACCCGAAGACGCTCCAGTGTATCATGTGCACATGCATTGGATATACGGGAAATTGAAGCCGGAAGGACCCGTGCGGAATTCACTCCATCGGTAATGTTGAAAGATAGTATTTTTGGAGAGATAGAGAGCGTCTCAAAAAAAGCATCTAACGACGCCAGAGTTTCGCATTCTACATCAAGCAGATGCAACGCACAGAACACAGGACACTGAAGGAGCTTCTGGGTATTTGGAGAAATGGGTGTTGAACGTAATTCGAGATATAACTCTTGGAGTGAAGGCAATTTGGACAGGTGTAGTATGGCTGCATCGGAAATTTCTCCAGTCCTCGCGGATATTAGCTGAGACCAGCACTGCAACGCGAGGGATGCATCTCCTAATTCTGCGCCACCATTAAGTTCGAAATGCGAGACAGAAGGACACAGCATTGGGATGCACGACAAGGTAGACTGTACAGATGGGCTAAACTTGGATGCGGGATCATAGTACCCATTGATACGGAGCTTCGTCAATTTTTGGGTCACGAATGATCGAATGCATGGGAATGCCCCCCTGAGTGCATCCCAGGTAAGAGATGTTAAGTTGGGGAGTAAGGGAAGGGCGAAGGGAGGACAGCCAATGGCACCCCAAATCTCGGGACCGATTTGATAGTAGGGTGTCACCCGTCTTGGCATCTGGAGTGAATGGACACGGTGATTATATTTGCAGAAAATAAACCAGTCTTCCAAGGTCATAGCCCTTTTAAATTCCTGTAGAAAGTAAATTGGCATATTCACGAGTATGAGCCGGAGTTTGACTAACCAACTCCGAGACTTGAGCATTTTGTTTTACCACTTTCCATAGCGTTGGCGGGAGACATCTGATAAGTGGGCCAATCCCATCCAGCTCTCGCCACAAAAGGTCCAGCGCAGGTCCAGAGAATGACTCGCACGTCAAGGCAAGTGCCAGAAGGGTCCTATTCCTCGAGGGCTCCAAATCTACTTGCTGGAATATTTTCCATCGAAGCTCTGGTACACTCATAGTGCGAGCAGATGCATGCGATGAAGGAGTAATGTTACTGTCTATCTGTCCTTGATTCGGGTAGGTTTCGCATTCGCCCTGAATATTTCGTATAGAGGAGTTGGCCTCCATGCACTCTAAATTCAGTAGAAAACGCTTGAACTCTTTGCCGTTTTCAGCAAACTTTGGCAGTGGCACAATTTCTCGACTAAAATCAGCCATTTTGACCAACAACATTGCTCGAACGATATCTCGATGAAAACGCAGTGAATCAACATGATTCTAAAGTGGAGTATCATCTAATTTTTATTCTGTAGGGCGCCCCATTGTCAGATTAGAAATCCATCCACTCCATAAATTATTGATCCTCTGCGCTGAATGTCATACTGCGGGACGCTACAACTTTTTTTATAACAATCAATTCAATTCTTTAAATGATCGTCAGTGTGGTTATGGCTGCTCTGACTGGAGCCCCAACGTATCTTGTTCAGATTTTCACTGTGCTGCCGACTGTCGGGCTGCTTCTTGTGCTTTCGGGTAACACCGTAGCCGTTACCGACTCTCTTTCGGCCGTCAACACAATGGTACAGGTCAAAGCTCTTTCTGACGACTTACAGACTGCGATAATCAACTTGGCTCGCCGCTTTGACATTGGCAACATTGTTAAATACACAGGTTGTAAGCGCCGCACCGTGGAACGCACACTTGCAGATAGTGTTTGAAAGTCCGGTTGCTGGACCGGAAAAAGACCGGCAACCGGACTGGACCGCAACTTTTTTGAACCGGACCACAGTTGCAGTTGTTTATCGGTCTTTACAGGTCCGGTTGCCGGTTGCTTCATTTGGGCACAGCTAATGAACCGGTCAAAAACCGGTTGCAACCAGTCTATGATGCAACCAGTTGCATATATTCAAGCTACTAGTATTAGTGTATTTATTTGTTAGTGAATAGTGAAATATAGAGAATGACTGTCAAAAATGGTCAAGTCGCGGCCAGGTGATATCTCAAACATAGTATTCCTTCCTACGATTCCAACGGTGCCATAATTGTATTACAGCTGTTTGCATAAGTAATGGCACTCGCGAGATTGTGAGAAAGTATCTACATTTGCGACACTTAGAAAATTTTCGACATTTTGAGACTTAGAATTTTTTTCAATGCACGTCATCAATACTATCATTTACAGTAATTGTCAACCGAAAGATCTCGCCCGACGTCAAACTCGCTGCTGTCCACCTGTACGAGCAGGGTATCCTTCGTCTTCATGAAATCCTTGACCGTGTTGATTTTTTGCAGTTTGGTTTGCTCATCGATCTTCTGAAGAATCAGGCCTTTGAAGGTGTCGAAAGGCTCACTGAGACGAAGTTTCGAGAATGTGTTGGTTCCTTTTCTCTTCTCTGGGTCGTCTTTCTTGACTTCGGCAACAGGAAAGATTGAGATGTTGTATGTGACAAGAGACTCAAATGGGGCGGGCTCTTCACTGGCAACTAGAGGCTGGTTTACTGCCTGCTCTATCGCATATGGTCGGCCACACATTATCCAGAAAATACCTGGATATATGCACTATTTTTCCCTATTTCCAGTGCTGAGCCGGAGGTGCGACACCCATGACTGGTATAGGAGCCTCTGGTGGTTGTTGTTCCATCACATCCAGCTCATGGTCAATACTTTCCCGACAGTCGTACCTGCAGTGGTTCTGCGGCGACAGCTGTAGACCCAGAGTCCTTTTCTGATTCTGACTTTGATTCTTGACTTGAGGATGCAAGGTCCATGATATCTGGATCACTGTCGTCGATGTATTCAATATTCTTGAATGTCTTTACCATTGTAGAGGATATTCCCGATACCTTTAGGTTGAGGGTTTACAGGGCGATCCGTTTGTCGCGAAAGTTCGCAGTAAATGTGTGTTTTTGGTGGCGGTGCAGATTCGCATAATTGCCATTGGCTGAGTCGCCAGGCTGTGCAGTGGCGATGCCCGTCGTGAGGTCATGGAATGCCGTCTCCTCTGCACTGAGGGAAGTAGAAGCATTGAAAATCAGCCCCGAAGTCATCTATGATCAGTGCTAATTACTACGAATTTAATTGACAATGTATGAAATTCAGTGTCGCTGGGTGACACTGAATCGCTCATTGACATGTGATCAAATTCAGCGTCACCATGAAATTCAATGCTGCAGTGAAAGTCAATGTCGAAATGAGATTCATTGTCACAAGTTACAACCAAATTCAATGTCGCGGTCCGAGGGAAATTCAGCAGCGCACAGCAATCTAATGTTTCATTATCACAGTGCCTGCTGGGGAGCAGTGAAAGCAATATAACTTCGACCGTGCGTGACTATACGAAGACAGTATACTCAGTCGCGCACTCGAGAGAGAAACAACGCCTGAGGTACGAAACACGAATCGCAGCAGACTAAATACGAAAAGTAAAGTATAGGTGTTGAACCTATTATGCGCTTTGCAGTCCGCGCGCGATAAAGTAAGACAGCCGCCGGCACAACAGCAAGCTCTAGAATGTAAAATGAAAGTAACCACGAAAATAGTGAAACATACGATCTAGTGGGACATGCGATCCGAACGGGCAACGATCTGGGTACGAACGACTTGCCAATTCCAACACTCCCCCTCAAGTCGAGCGTAGCCCGAGCTCGACAGCGAAATGCTTGACCTTCGGCGACGGCAACGCCTTGGTGAGCGTATCGGCGACCATGTCGGCGGTAGGGCAGTAGATGAGTCGCAACTTGTCCTGTTCGACAATCCAACGGATGAAGTGGAAATGAATGTCGATGTGCTTGGTTCTGGCGTGGTACTGATGGTCTTTTGTGAGCGCAATGGCGGACTGATTGTCAGACAGAAGGGTCACAGGCTCTGTGAGGGGCGTGAACACTTCACCAATGAAGGAACGAAGCCAAAGTGCTTCCTTCGCCGCGTGCGTCGCAGCCACGTATTCGCTCTCGGTCGTTGAGAGCGATACGATTTCCTGTCGTTTAGAAGACCACGAGATGGCGCCGCCATCAATCAGAAAGGCGTACCCAGACACAGCGCGTCTATCCTCCCCCATACTCCCATCAGCATCTGCATAGCCCGTCAACACCTTTTCTACCCCTCCATAAGTCAACTTCAGGTCCGTCGTGCCCAGCAAGTAACGGTATATGCGCTGCACGGCGTCCCAGTGAATCTGTCCAGGGTTGCTCGAAAAACGAGAGACGGTGGTCACAGCATAGGAGATGTCAGGACGAGTGCCGAGAGAAGCGTACATGAGGGATCCAACAGCTTCGCGGTAGGGTACGTGGCGCATAGCGGCGTACTCAGCGCCAGTCGAAGGAGACTGACCAGAGTGCAGCTTGGTGCTCGGCTCCATGGGGTTGGACACAGGCTTCAGGTCTGCAAAGTTAAAACGACGGATGATGGACTCAATGTAGGAACACTGTGAGAGGGAAATGACACGAGCGTCGCGGTTTCGAGTGACTTCGATACCGAGCAACCAATGAAGTTCGCCCATGTCCGTGATTTCCATGTGCTTGCGTAACGTCGCTTTGAACTCATCGATCTGACTAAGCGACCGCGCAGCGATAGTGCAGTCATCAACGTGAACTACGACAATCGTATGCTCACCCGGTTCCTTGCGTCTGAAGAATACAGCCTGGTCGACGGCACACTGGGTGAACCCCATTTCATCGACAAGGATCTCCACAAGCCGTTGGTACCATCGCCGGCCACTTTGCTTCAGTCCATACAGCATTTTACGAAGGCGGCACACCTTGGTAGGCTGGTCTTGGGATTCGAAGCCCGGGGCCCGGGTTGGCGCATGTAGATGACCTCACTGTTGGTAAGCTTCCCGTTCAGGTATGCACCTTTGATATCAATCTGATGCAGCTCTAGATTGAGCCTGGCCGCTAGCGCAAGGACAGTTCGGATGGAGGCGAGGGTGGCAACAGGTGCGTATGTGTCAAAGTAATCCACGCCCGGAACTTGAGAGAATCCCTGTGCAACTAACCTAGCTTTGTGACGGATGACATTTCCCGCGGCATCCTTTTTAGCACGGAATACCCACTTCGATCCAACAAGGTTCGATCCTGCAGGGAGATCAACGAGCTCCCAGGTCCCGGCTGCGTGCAAGGTTGCTAGTTCTTCACGGATTCCGGCTTCCCACTGGGCCCAATCTGGGCGGCGCATGGCTTCGGCTAGCGATGTAGGTTCCAGCGCTTCAGCCTCAGCTGTGAATTCCGCCAGGGCAGCTGACAATTCCGCAGTGTCATCTTCGTCCTCGAGGATGGCCATCAATTGGTTCGTGGCGCTCTCCCCCTCAAGCACTGCTTCGGCTTCTGGGTGGACGCTGGGCAGCTGGATACCCCTGGGGATGGGCATGTTGCCATCTAGCATGTCTTGGAGACGTCGGCTTGGCTTGCGGAAGCGTTTCGTGGGTGCTGCTGGCACGATCAGCGGTGTTGGTGGGGGTGTTACTGGTGGAAGGACAGGAGGTTGTGGTAGCTGCTCTGGAGATGTTAGTATCGTGCTAGGTGAGTTCTCCTGCTCCCCCTCGCGAGACAACATCTCAGGCTCCCAATATACATTCCTTTCGACAGTGACCGTCCTGTGGTCAGGCCAATACACACGGCAACCATTCGTGCTGGCCTCGTCGATCCCCATCCATCGCCCCTCAGCAACGCGCCCCCCTAGCTTGCTTCCCCCCTCCGTACACACAAGAATGCGAGATCCCCAAGGACGGACCCTGGAAAGGTCCGGTTTCTTGCCTGTAGCCGCTTCCAGAGGTGTCCCACCGTCAAGGGCCTTCGTGGGGGTGCGATTCTTCAGCCACGCAGCATGGCGAACAGCCTCTCCCCACAGAGCGCGGGGTAACCCACT